>SJYQ01000232.1:435005-473165 GCA_006410935.1 Redunca redunca | reverse complement strand
TTCCAAGATGTCTGGCTCTAGATTCGTGATCACATCATCATGATTATCTGGGTGGTGAAAATTTTTTTGTACAGTTCTTCTGTGTATTCTTGCCACCTCTTCTTAATATCCTCTGCTTCTGTTAGGTCTATACCATTTCTGTCCTTTATCGAGCCCATCTTTGCATGAAATGTTTCCTTGGTATCTCTAATTTTGTTGAAGAGATCTCTAGTCTTTCCCATTCTGTTCTTTTCCTCTATTTCTTTGCATTGATCGCTGAAGAAGTCTTTCTTATCTCTTCTTGCTATCCTTTGGAACTCTGCATTCAGATGCTTATATCTTTCCTTTTCTCCTTTGCTTTTCACCTCTCTTCTTTTCACAGCTATTTGTAAGGCCTCCCCAGACAGCCATTTTGCTTTTTTTCATTTCTTTTCCATGGGGATGGTCTTGATCCCTGTCTCCTGTACAATGTCACAAACCTCAGTCCATAGTTCATCAGGCACTCTATCTATCAGATCTAGGCCCTTAAATCTATTTCTCACTTCCACTGTATAATCAATCATAAGGGATTTGATTTAGTTCATACCTGAATGGTCTAGCAGTTTTCCCTACTTTCTTCAATTTGTGTCTGAATTTGGTAATAAGGACTTCATGATCTGAGCCACAGTCAGCTCCTGGTCTTGTTTTTGTTGACTGTATAGAGCTTCTCCATCTTTGGCTGCAAAGAATATAATCAATCTGATTTCGGTGTTGACCATCTGGTGATGTTCATGTGTAGAGTCTTCTCTTGTGTTGTTGGAAGAGGGTGTTTGCTATGACCAGTGCATTTTCTTGGCAACACTCTATTAGTCTTTGCCCTGCTTCACTCCGCATTCCAAGGCCAAGTTTGCCTGTTACTCCAGGTGTTTCTTAACTTCCTACTTTAGCCTTCCAGTCCCCTATAATGAAAAGGACAACTTTTTTGCGTGTTAGTTCTCAAAGGTCTTGTAGGTCTTCATAAAACCGTTCAACTTCAGTGTCTTCAGCGTTACTGGTTTGGGCATAGACTTGGATAATTGTGATATTGAATGGTTTGCCTTGGAGACAAACAGAGATCATTCTATCGTTTTTGAGATTGGATCCAAGTACTGCATTTCGGACTCTTTCGTTGACCATGATGGCTACTCCATTTCTTCTGAGGGATTCCTGCCCACAGTAGTAGATATAATGACCCCTCATCCAAGGTAAGGAGCAGTGGCTGTGCTTTGCTGGAGCAGCCGTGAAGAGATACCCCACACCCAAGGTAAGAGAAACCCAAGTAAGGTGGTAGGTGTTGCAAGAGGGCATCAGAGGGCAGACACACTGAAACCATACTCACAGAAAACCAGTCAATTTAATCACACTGGGACCACAGCCTTGTCTAACTCAATGAAACCAAGCTATGCCTGTGGGGCAACCCAAGATGGGTGGGTCATGGTGGAGAGGTCTGACAGAAAGTCGTCCCCTGGAGAAGGGAATGGCAAGCCACTTCAGTATTCTTGCCTTGAGAACCCCATGAACAGTATGAAAAGGCAAAAATGATAGGATACCAAAAGAGGAACTCCCCAGGTCATTAGGTGCCCAATATGCTACTGGAGATCAGTGGAGAAATAACTCCAGAAAGAATGAAGGGATGGAGCCAAAGCAAAAACGATACCCAGGTGTGGATGTGACTGGTGATAAAAGCAAGATCCGATGCTGTAAAGAGCAATATTGCATAGGAACCTGGAATGTCAGGTCCATGAATCAAGGCAAACTGGAAGTAGTCAAACAAGAGATGGCAAGGGTGAATGTCAACATTCTAGGAATCAGCAAACTAAAATGGACTGGAATGGGTGAATTTAATTCAGATGACCTATATAGTATGTATCACTAAAGGATAATGATGGGATAAGTGTTAACATGTTCTATATCAGCCAGAGTTCCAAGAAACAAATGGTAAACTACCACAGGGTCATTGAGAAAATTTAAATGAAGGGATTACTTACAAACAGCTCAGTTCAGTCTTTCAGTCATGTCTGACTCTTTATGACCCCATGGACTGCAGGCTTCCCTATCCATCACCAACTCCCAGAGCTTGCTCAAACTCATGGCCATTGAGTCAGTGATATCATCCAACTGTCTCATCATCTGTCATCCCCTTGTCCTCCTGCCTTCAATCTTTCCCAGCATCAGTGGTCAGGGTTAAGAGAAATCACAAAGGAACCCAGAAACACCCCAAGCCAGAGAAATAAGGAGCTATTTTAATAGAACTGAAGTGGAAAGTAAGGGCACAGTTACCAGAACCCAGCAAGCTGTGGCTTCTGTTGTAGGTATAGGAGGGACTATTTGTCTCAAAACTGGTAGTCTGCAACAGACATGAAAAATGGTGTTACCGTGCATCCCAGCAGGGAAATGGCTGAGGGAGTTAGCATCTCATCCCTTCTTCCACCATCTTTAGATCTCTCACTAGAAGCCCCCATTGGCTGTGCTCAACCAGAAATCAGAAACAAGGGTACTCAGTGCTTTATCCACCATAGAAGCATAGGAGAGAAGGAGGAGAAATAAATTATAATAGCTGGCCCAATTCTAAAGAAGTTTTGTTGCCCCCAGCTAATAGATGCTATTAAGAGCAGAGTCCACCACTAGATGGAAGAGAGTAAATAGGCTATAACACTATGGCAGTCACTGGGTCCCCAACACACCCAAACACTTTGCCTGTGCCACATACACACTTCAAACTCAAGCATTTGGAAGCCGTCGCCAAGATGTATACACACTGAGAGAAGGGGAGAAGGTAGAGAAGTAGGGTCCCCTCTGTCTTGTGTGCAATCTCATATTTTAAGAAGGCAACAAGACCTGGACAATTATAAACTTGGATGTTGTTTAGCAAGTTGTCAATGGAGTAAACATCATGACTGTATGTGTATTATTTGTTTTATAACACACTCTGGTTTTTTCCAGCTATAGCTTCCATTTCTTGAGCACTTACTATGTCCCAGGCAATAAGTAATCTGTGTATCTTTTCCCTGTTGTTTGTTCCTTAGTTGCTAAATTGTATCTCTTTTGCAATCCCATGGACTTTAGCCTAACAGGCACCTCTGTCCATGAGATTTCCCAGGCAAGAATACTAGAGTGGGTTGCCATTTCCTTCCCAGGGGACCTTCCTGATCAGGGATCTAACTCCAGTCTCTTGCATTGACAGGTGGATTCTTAACCACTGAACCACCAGGGAAGCCCATATCTTTTCCCTTTATCTTCATAAATGCCATATTAAGTAAAGTTAAGTCTGACTCAGTTTCAAAATAAAACACACTTGGCAGCCATTAAAGACATATGCTTCACTTGAAGGTGGTTAGACTGAATCAAGGCCCAAACAAATTGTCAGCCTTCCCACCCACCCTACAAAGGACTAATTTTTTTCTGAAGACACAGTGAATTTGGTTATAAAATGTACCTGATATCTACTCTGTCCACAAAGCCAATGTCATCACACCAGATTGTAGTTGCAGGAATCTCTTTTTTTTTTTCATTCTTCAATTTATTTTACTTATGAAGCATTAACTGAATCCTGATCCTGTTCCAGGAGGTGTTGGGCCCTGGAGGCCCTCCCCACAAAGAGAAATGTGTCTTAAGTCCTGTTTTATAGAGGGGCTCAAACCTGAGAGAAAGCACATGCATGAAAGAGTGGCGTGTAAGTCACTGCTGGGACAGGTTCTGAGGTTATTCCCCACCTCCGCGCCCCTCACTCCAACACAAATGCAGTGGCATGAACTGAGCTCTACCTTGGTCTTAAATTAACATCACACGTTATATTCGGCTCTGTTTGTTGCAAGTAATGAAAGTCCTATGCAAATTATGACTAGAAGAGGAATTCATAACTCATGCAGCTAGAAATACCATCGGTAAACTCGTGAGATGGAAGGAGCACCCACAGGAACTGAGACGCTTTCAGCATCCACTTACTTACTCCAGTTTTGACTGGCTTCTTTCTGCAGGTAGCTCCTCTCCACCTAGCAGGGGATACATTTGCCAGCAACCTAGTTCCACATATTCTCAGATGAAAGAGAAAGATTTCCCTCTACATGTAGATATGTTAACTGAAAAAAGAAAAATTACTCTAGTTGGCCTTACAAGGGGCATACTGAAACCCCTAGACTAAGTGTTTGGGCAATGTCTGGGTGACATGTGCACAAGAGACCCCCAGGAGGTTGAGAGGCAAGGCAGGATGGGCTGGTCAGGGCACATGACCAGAAGCAAGAAGCAGGTATCCTGAGAATAGCCCACTAAGATAACTCAATGTCTGAAAGGCATTCTGCTATATAAATGTTTTGCAAAGTGAAACATTATCCATTAGTCCATCGTGACTCACATTTTGTCAACTAGACAAAAGTCTGGAAAGTGGTAGAAAATAGAAAGATTGAAAACCTATTTTAGGGATAAAACATACTAAAACAGGAAGGTGTGATCTGTTGCCACTTTTGCTAAAATCACTTCTATAAGAAGAATTATATGACTTTCCAGGTGGCTCAATGGTAAAAAAATCTGCATGCAATGTAGGAGACCCAGTAGTGATGCAGGTTCAGTCCCTGGGTTGGGAAGATCCCTGGGAGGAGGAAGTAGCAACCCACTCCAGTTTTCTTGCTTGGAGAATTCCATGGACAGAGGAGCCTGGCTGGCTACAGTCCATGGGGTCGCAAAGAGTCGAACCCAACTGAAGCCAATTAGCACGCACACATGCCTAAGAAGGATCATATATGTTTTTACTCATCTGTTTCTACACCAGCACATAAACTATGCCCACCTCTTATATTTATGAACCAGAGACCCCGCCCTGCTTTACTACCTTGGACTTTGAGGCATCAGCAATTGCAAATGTCTCCAGTATTTTTCTCTGTGCAAAAGCTCTGTACAACACTGCTATGTAAGACAGATAACCAACAAATACCTTCTATAGGGCACAGGGAACTCTGCTCAAGGTTATGTGGTAGCCTGGAAGGGAGAGGAATTTGGCAGAGAATGGATATATGTATAGGTATGGATAAGTCCCTTTGCTGTTCACCTGAGACCACCACAACATTGCTAATTGGCTACACTCTAATATAAGATAAAAACTTTCTCAATATAAATTTATTTATTTAAAAAATAAAGGTTATATATACAGAAAATAAAGCTCTGCACACTATGTGGAAGGAACCCAGTTTGGACTACATCCCTACAGTCACAGGTCCTTTCCTGCCAGAGGGTCGGGGAGGGGAGAGATGATCAAAGGATAGGATTGGTGGTGACAGAGCTCAGAGCAATCGAAACACACTCTTCACCATTTAGTTTTCTCCTTTCCATTTCTGTATAGATCTATCTCCACTCCTACTTATGTCACAAAAACACAAATGTGCTCATAATTCCCTCAATGGTTTTTAATGTGAATTAGCTCATTAATAAATCACATCTTTCCTTTCTCTCTCCATGATTCCATAACATATACAGCACATGAAGCAAAATAGAAACATTTGTGAAGACATGACTTAATCATTTATACTTTATTTCTCATTGAAACACAGCTATCCTACTTCTGTCTTTAAAAATGTACAATATTGAAAGTAGAAGAAAAGAATGTCCAGGAAAGGAGACCTGTCTTTTTTTCATTTTCATCTCTGGATCTCTTATCATCCTCATCAAGCTACCAGACCTCGGTTTACATAACCATTTTGTAACGCTAGCATCTCCTGCTCCTCAATGATAACTATTCATCTCCTATCTTCTGATCTCTTAAAATCTGCCATTTTGCAACCAGGCAGGACTAGAGACTATAAATGACTTGTGATGTAATTTAACAAAGAATCTAGGAACACCTTGGAGGAGCCCAGTGCTCACCGAAACTAACGGTGCTTGTATATTTGAGTTCTATTTCAGTATAAGCCATAATCTTTGGAATCTCTTAGACTTAGTCTAATTTTTTCACACTATAAAGACCTTGTTCACCAGAGAAAGCACAGTTTATAATACCCATAAAAGAATTTTTTTAATAAAAATAAATAGTAAGGAAGGAGTATGGGGCACGCGTGCAGTCATAGTTCAGAAAAGGGAAACAGCGCTGGTGTCACAGCACAAATGAGGTCATTGTGGTACCAGGCCCGGAAGAGTCAGCTCACTCAAGTTGGTAGCCACCAGCCCTTGATCAGCAATTTCCAGTTAGTCAGAGTCATGGCCAAGGGCAGAGGATACAGCATGAAGCACATCAGCAATAAGTCAGAAGTCGAAAAATGGAAAATGCTTAAAAAAAAAAAAAAGACAACTTGGAAATCAGGGATAAAAGCAGGAACACAGGTCACAGCTGGGAGAAATGAAGCTAAAAGTGGAGAAGACATGGAGGAGCTGAGTCACAGGCCAAGGAACAAAAGCCAGGGCACAGAGCATGGAACGCCATGAGTCAGCCATCCTCTGGATAATGAGAGAGGAGAGAGCTGCCCTTGGGAGGGGCTGAATGGCTTTGCCTCCAAGTCTTAACTTAGCAGTGACCTGGGACTTCTTTGGAGCCTGCCATCTGACACTTAAGGGTCTAGTGGACACAAGGACCCCTGTAGAGATAGCTTTCAAAGCACTCTGCTGCTGCTGCTAAGTCGCTTCAGTCGTGTCCAACTGTATGCAACCCCATAGACGGCAGCCCACCAGGCTCCCCCGTTCCTGGGATTCTCCAGGCAAGAACACTGGAGTGGGTTACCATTTCCTTCTGCAATGCAGGAAAGTGAAAAGTGAAAGTGAAGTTGCTCAGTCGTGTCCAACTCTTAGCGACCCCATGGACTGCAGCCCACCATGCTCCTCCATCCGTGGGATTTGCCAGGCAAGAGGACTGGAGTGGGGTGCCATTGCCTTCTCCGTCAAAGCATTCTGATCCCACCAAAATGAAGGACGGGGTATCATTTCCAAAATGTGTGCACGAAATAAACAAGATCTGAAAACAGACATTGTATGATTGCTAATCTACATTTAAGGTTTGTCTTCTGGGCCAGAAGGTTGTTTATCTTGGTGAATGTTCCATGTGAACTTGAGGGAAAAAATGAGTATTACTGTTTGGCAATAAAGTGGTCTATGCTGCTGCTGCTGCTAAGTCGCTCCAATCGTGTCCAACTCTATGCAACCCCATAGACGGCAGCCCACCAGCCTCCCCCGTCCCTGGGATTCTCCAGGCAAAAACGCTGGAGTGGGTTGCCATTTCCTTCGTCAATGCATGAAAGTGAAAAGTGAAAGTGGTCTATAGATATCCATTATATCCAGCTGATTGCCAGTGTTGAATCCAACTACATGGAAGGGGAAAAGGAAGAGGAGAGGAAAAGGAGAGGGAAGGAGGGAAGATGAAACTGAGGAGATGAGTCCTCATGATAGAGGACTAGACTGCCAGGTTGAGGATTCAGTCAGCAAATTCAGACCCTGACATTTCTTCAGAAGAGTAGAATAACGTCATATAAGCAGAAATGTGTGCATTTAAAAAGAGATTTTCTATTGTACTTTGGGACTTCCCTGGTGGCTCAGATGGTAAAGAATCTGCCTGCAATGTGGGAGACTCAGGTTTGATCCCTGGGCCAGGAAGATCCCCCAGAGAAGGGAATGGCAACCCACTCCAATATTCTTGCCTGCAGAATCCCATGGACAGAGGAACCTGGGGGCTACGGTCCATGGAGTCACAAAAAGTCAGCCATGACAGCAGCTAACACTTTGACTCACTGTACTTTGAACCTCTGTTTCATTTCTGTTTAAAACGCCTGATTTAATTCTTGCACAGTAATATTTAAAAATCATATACAGTAAAATTTACAAATCCTATAAAATGGTATGATAATGAAAAGCCAAGAAAATTGGCAAAGAAATAATCCTTTTCCAACATTTCCCAAATTTGCTTTCTCAAGTTGTTAGTACATATTAATACATATATAACTAACAATTAAAATATATTCATATATTCCAGTAAATTTGAGAAACTCTGGGAAAACACTTCACGGGATTCTTTACTTCAGAAATAACGTCATTTACCTTTCCAAGAATGGGATCTATTTGAATCCTTCTCCCAATCATTTGACCCTGTACAATTTGTTCTTGAAATACCTGACATCTTTCCTGGAGCTAGTATCCACTGGAATATCAGTTTGGAAGATCCCATTTTAGTTTACTGGCTTGTTCCTAGGAAACGAAACAGTTGGACTGATTCTGTTCACCGAATGGGAAGGTTTGAAATGAAAGAAACTTTCAGAGAAAGAATCCACCAGCTCCAAATTACCAAAATCTTGGTATTGCTCCTAAGGAAATGCTTCCTGTGTAGTACATAAAATGTGTTGTGGAGGGAGTGATGTCATGCTTTCAGGATTCTGAAGACACACCAGGATCTTTTGTTCTCTTATGGCAATTACTTTCATATTCCATTTTAAGAGCCACTTCTTAACAGCTAGCCACATAAGTTTATATATCTTATGCAATGAGTATATTTTCAGACACTTAAAAAAACAACAATAACTATGATAGGAGCTTTTAAACTTTAATCAGGAGTTAACTGTGCTGATCCTTGAAATTTCAGCCTAAGAAATAAGTATAGTAATCCCTATTCTTCCACTAAAGTGAGTCAAGGAGGTGAAAGGTTTTGTAAACTAGCTAGCTCTCTGCAGAAACAAATGGTATCAATCAGCAACTTTTGTTGTAAACAATGCATTTAGTACCCTAATTAAATTGAGTAGCTTTATCATTGAAATAGTTTATTCACCTAAAATTGCAGACTCTTTTTGATATAAATCAAAATCTCCATAGATTATCATGGGGATTTTAAGCCACACTGTGTAGAAATGCTTAGGTATCAGGGTAATTTGTCCATTCACCTGCAACCTCTTGAAAATAAAAACAAAAAATATAAAGGAAATTTTCCCCTTAAGGTTGCATTACTCACATCATCTCATAAACATTTTATGTAACCGATTCACTCTTGCTGTTAACTCTAATTTCTTGTCGACCACATCCCTCTATAAAAACCATGACTAGGGGAAAAAGGGAGAGGGTTGGATACAATGTCCATGACACAAAATGTGGACTCATATTTGACCTAGGCACAGATTCTGAGTATTTTTATGTTACTCTGCAAATTAAAAGCATTCTGTTGACGCACTCAGTCAATAAATTGACATGATATCTTGAATTCCTTCCCTAGTTGTCCTATTTACCAGGGTTTCTAATAGAATTTCTAATTTCATATTCCAAACTTAACTCGTTGAGACCTCCAGTCTGTACTTAATTTAATCATTGAACTACAGCCGTTGTTAAAATGTCATGGCTGAATATTAGAAACTGGTGCTAGAAGATAGCTCTGTTCCCTGGCACTTTTATATGATTTCTAAAAATGTATTTGATAGGGTTTGGGGTTTTGTTTTGCCTTTTCAGAGGACTCTTGAGAAAGAAAAACTGTCAACATTAACAGCAGGAATTTAAAAACAAACTGAGCAAGACACCAAAACATTGTTTGAACCTACTAACTGGCTAAAAATGTAACACATTCCCCCCTCCAAAAAAAAAAAGAGTAATTAGAAAATAAACTTCAATCAAGGCTTAATCTATATGTTTTCTAAAGCTAGGAAAATGAAACCAGAAGATCCAAATATTTTGCAAACACAACCTAGACAGTTCATTTGCTTCAAGTCCCTGATTTATAGACATTATAAACAATTGGGCAAAGTAATAGACCGCTGGAGCATCTTCAAAAGAATGATGCAACTAGCAGGAAGAAAACTAATAAGCAGCAGATGCACACATGAGCATCCTGTGTAACTGGCTGTGAGAACGGCATGTGCTGTTTTGTTTGTGCATGTGTCTCGTTAACACTTGCAGTATTGTGCCTGCAGACATCATACAAAAGAATCACCATCACCAGGGGCTTGGATTTTATCAGTAACTGTAATTTTAACAGAAGTGAGAAAGACAAGTACTCAGAATAAGAAGCTCTATTTCTCCTCTCAACACAGTACCCCTTTTCTTCAAAAACAAACAAGTTATGGATAAGAAAAAGCAATGGTTTGCCAGGAATCAACTGATGCTTGTAGTCATGAGGCAGTTTTTAAATGTGCAAATCAGTTCCATCCATGGCTTCACCTTTGTTTCAAAGCATTTGTTTCTGATGTACAGAGAGGAATTTTTGAAACAAAAATCTCGTTAATTCAGAATAGACTCTCTGCCCAAACTTTCACCTTTTCCATGTCCAGTTACTTATAACAGCGATATAGAACTAAGAGAGAAGCAGTTTGGGTTGAAAAATTAATTAGATAGAATGTTTGTCTCCATTTTCAAAAAAAGTTGAAGATTGCTGTATGTTTATTTTTCATTCATAAATTCTAAAAATACACAGTAAGTGCCAACTGGGCACTAGATATCTGGAACTAAGGGCATAATTATGAGAATGAGAAACCCAGTTCTTATTTTCACCAAATCTGAAGTCCAGCTAATAAAAACCTAAAGATAAAGTTATATTCAATAGGGGTAAATACAAATTGACATTTATTTAAAATATACATAATGTATCTATATATTCAGTAAATTAGTCTGACATCCACTTACCAAATAGTCTTACTAATTCATTTAATGGACTGATTCAAATATTCACACATCATTTATTCAGCAAACATATATTCATACACTATGCCCAGATGCCAGCAACCTGAGGTAAATATAAAAAGGCAAATATACCATTGCTTTGAAAAGCTCAGATCAACTAAGTGAGATAGACAAGCAAACAAGTATTAACACAACGTGGTAAGTGCCAAGCACATAGTAGATGTTGACAAGGAAACACATTCTTGCTGTAACAAAAGTAAGATGGAAGGACTATGTGGCTACAGAAGAGTTGACTAATTCTGCCTTATGGAGCTGGGAGAATTTCCCCAGAGGAGATGGCATCTAACTTGGTTTTTAAAGGAAAAATACATATTTCCTAGATGGCGAAGAGTAAAGAGGCTATTCTGGGAAGAGGCAAGATCACAGGACAGGCAAGGAGGTCCCACTAAAAAATGTGTTGAGGAATCACTCATGCCCAATCTCAGATTCTCTTCGTGTGAAATGCTACTTCAGATGGATTTACTCTGTACGCTAAGTCCTCAGGGGAACTGGGTTTCTGTGCACATGAATTTATGGTTCTTCCTGCTGGAGATAATTAGAGAAATAGGAAACTAGAAATCAGAGAGAGGAAGTGGCAATAAATCATGAGGCAGAGAAAAAAGGAGAGGCCATGCAATAAAACTGCAGGAGAGAGAAAGGAAGCCCAAGGAGAGCTAATCCCAAACCTTGTAACTGCACTTCTTGGTTTATGGGCAGAAACACCCCCAAGGCTTTGGATGGGGAGGGACTTTGTTACTCAGTGATCACGTTCAAAATTAGTACCACTCAACCCTGCATTGGGAAATGAAGCTTGAGAAATAAGGACTACCCCAAGCTTGTTTTCCAGTGCAGGCATGCCTGTGAATGTCTGCAGAAAAACAGTGAAACCAATGGTGATGAAAGGTAATTTCAAGTCATAAAATCAGAAACGTCTTGGAGATGTAGATGGCAGACAGACACAGGAAAACTTTTGCACTCTATATTAACAGCATCAAACTAAACAAGTTTATAAGGATTATATTTACAATATGGAGAGAAGAAATACTGAAAAGTTACTGGTGAACAAAGGATGAGACGTAGCTGTGTACCCATGTAATGCCATTGATTACCAAATGAAGGTACATAAAATGGTGCCTTACATGGTTGCTTTTAGGGTTCTACTTTGATAAACATAAACTATACTCATCAGAATTTTGATTCTTATAATCTCATTTCCCCCAACTTTATTTTTCCCCATTGGATTGAAAGTTTCTCACATAAGGTTTACAGAAATCTAATCTTGTGTATTGAGAAAGAGACTACAGTATTATTTTCAACTAAATTCTCCACATCCCATTTGGCTACACACAGAAGACTTCAGGGCAATAGCAAGAAGTAAGTCTTCTAAAGTGAAACGCCAAGTTTGAAATTTATCCCACAAGCAGTAAAAAAAGAAAAAAAAAATCAAGAAAAAAATTCAGGTAACTTTGCCTTGAAAATAATTGTTTATTATTGCCTACTTCTCTTTACTAGTGAAAGTTTTCTCATAATGCTATCTTTAACATATGTTGAGTCTTCAAAATGCAATCAAATTTTTGTCTTTTGTTGAGAACATATGCATTAAAGAAAGTAATATTTCATGCATATAAGTGCAAAAAAGCCAATTTTCTAAGTATAAGCACATAAATTCTTCAACTTGAAATGTAATCTACTATGGGACTCTTTACTTGGAAAAAAAAAAAAAAGCCTTTTTTTAAACTACATGTATTATTTTTTTGACCAAGAGAAATTAGGCAATCCTATTTGCCAAAGATTCAAGATCTCACTCTTGACTCACAATGCCAAGCATGCTTAATAGATAGAAGGAAAGGAGCTGCATTCTGGCATTACACACCAATTATATGTAAATCATATACAGTAGTGATCTTTCTATGCCAGAAACGCTCACATCCACATGAAATCAATTAACACCACGATGATGTTAATTCCCATCTGTTCTGTAACTATCAGACACTGTGATCTTTAGTTCCTCTAACCCTGTGCTGCTAAATGAATTATTCTGTACTAAAGTAACTTGTTTAATTCTCATTCAGATTGTTGAAAGAAAATAAAATGTACTGGTTTACTTCTTCATTAGTAATAATATAACTGGGAAGGGTCAATTTTGACTCCATACTAGATCTGCTTCTGTGACTTCAACTCTTATTTTGTCCCTTTTGTTATTATAGGCATACCTAAAGGCCTGCTTCGGGAAACCCTGCCCATCTCCCTCCTCTTGACCCTTGGGCTAAGGCTCCTTTGTTTGGCTCACGGGGAGATAGCATGACCCTGCCCACTTGTGAAGGACTTGAGTTCTTTGTGTGGGAAATGGTGCCCCTCATCTGTTGCTGACTAGTATAGCTCAGAAATTCCCTTTGGGGGGCTGGAATTGCAGATAGCTGTGGCATCTCTGTTTATTGATATGATAGAAGATATTCCATTTCACACCACTCATGAAATAACTGTAAGGAAGTGAAACTAACACAACCTCTTGCCTAAGACCTGCCATTCTAGGAGATATTTGCAAGAATTAAATGGTCTTTTTACTTTGTTTCCTCACTTCCCCCATCTCTGATCCTAAAAGAATCTGGCATCCAGGTCCCAACAAGATGGTTATTTTGAGACGTTAGTATGCCGTCTTCTTGGTCAGCCAACTCTCTGAATAAAGCTGTATTCCTTGCCTCAACACTTTGTCTCATGAATTTATTGGCATGTCATGCAGCAAAAAGAGTGAGCTTGGACTCAGTAACAAGAGTAATTAACATTAATATTATTAACTAACTTATAGACTGTCCTTTTAAAAATATGTTTACATGTTTATTATCTGTCTTCTTCAGTAACTCAATCAGCTAGAGTCCAGGCAAAAATTAGTGGCATTCCCAAAGTGGCTAATTCCAAGTAAGTTTAGTAAAAGACCTATTTCCAAAGAAGTGGACAGAACCAAAAAAAGGGTAGTGCAACGTCCCATGAATAACAAGAATGGGAAGCTCTCACCAGAGCTAAAGGAAAAAGGCTAGAGTGCGGTGCCCAGAAGCCAGATAGTTGACCGTAAAAGAAAATGATCTAACAAGAGGTGTGGTCTTTGATAAAGAGGACAACCAACCCATGGTGACCCAGGAGGTTGGAACCAGCAGAATAAACAGCCCACCTTCACATCGCTGTCTCCCTCAGGTCTTTTGCCATGGCCCAAGTCATTGGCTCAAAGCAATAGAAGCATGAAGACAAGGAAATTTTTTTTTCTCTTTTCTTTTTCTTAATCATTTTATTTTATTTTGCAACATTGTATTGGTTTCTACCATACAGTAATGAAAATCAGCCATAATTATACATACATCCCTTCCCTCCCTAGCCTCCCACCTCTGGCCCCATCCCATCTTTCCAGGTCATCACAGAGAGCCAGGCTGGGCTCCCTGTGCTGCACAGCAACTTCTCACCAGCTATCCATCACACACCTGGTAGTCCATACTGATTAGCCTCAGGGGCGAAGCAGAAACTGAAAGGTAAAGATTGGATCTGCAGGAGTCAAGAGAAGATATCCAGTGCAAAGCTCCATGCGGTTGGAGATCATGCATCTTGTTGACTATTGATCCAGAGTCTTGTCGATATCCGGCTATATTAATTCCCCAGGGATTCTATGACAAATTACCTCAAACTGGTGAGTTAAAACAACAGATGTTTATCTTTTCATGGTTCTTGAGGCTAGGAGTTTGAAACCAAGATGTTGGCAGGGCTATGCTCTCCCTAAAGCCTCTAGGAGAGATCCCCTACCCCCTTGCTTCCTCCCACCTTCTAGTGGTATCCCTTGATTGGTGCATTCCGTGCCTTGTGGCAGTATAACTCCAACCTCTGCTTCCATCATCACATGGAGTTCTCTGTGTGAGTCTGAATTCAAATGTGCTTCTTCTTAAAAGACATCAGACATTTTGGATTAGAGGTCCACTCTAACCCCATCTAAAGTTAACTAATTATACCCACAACAGGTGGCTTAATGGTAAAGAATCTGCCTGCCAATGCAGGAAATGCCGGAAATGTGTGTTCAATCCCTTGATGGAGAAGATCCTCCAGAGGAGGAACTAACAACCCAGTCCAGTATTCTTGCCTGGAAAATGCCATGGACAGAGAATACTCGTGGGCTACAGTCCATGGGGTCTCAAAGAGTCAGGCATAAATGAGTAACTGAGCAAGCAAGCATCAGCCCTATCTCCAAATCAGTTCACATTGTTAGCTACTGGGAGTTAGGATTTCAACATATCTTTTAGAAGGATACAGTTCAATCCATTCCACTAGGAGATGGACTTCCCTGATGGCTCAGACAGTAAAGAATCTACCTGAAATGTATGAGGCTTGGGTTCAGTCCCTAGGTTGGGAAGATCCCCTGGAGAAAGGCATGACAACCCACTCCAGTATTCTTGCCCAGAGAATTCCATGGACAGAGGAGCTTGGCAGGCTACAGTCCGTGAGTTTGCAAAGAGTTGGACAGGACTGAGTGACTAATATTTTCACATCCATTAGTAGGTGTAGAAATCCATGGAATAAATGGCACAGTATACCATACAATATAAAAGAAGCAAGTTTTTTTTTTTACAAACTTTTTTGCACATTTGATATTCAATACTTGCTTTGCCATGCTAAAGTACAAAAGTAGGGATGTATACAGCATCTTGCCTCCTCCACAGAACACAGATTCTAGTAGAGAAAATAGTTATATAAAAAATGTCAGGCAGAGAAGTGATCCTGGGGCAGACAGAAATCCAGACAGGCAGGTTATCAATGCTGGGCAAGTCTTACATCAGAATCATCTTAATAATAGTTATCAGGGCTCATAGGATCATATTTCTCAGTTCTGAGAAGATCAGCAAGGCCATGGATCTGTCTGGTATTCCCATCGTTTTCAGAATTTTCCAGTTTGTGGTAATCCAGTCAAAGTCTTTGGCATAGTCAAGAGCAGAAGTAGATGTTTTTCTGGAACTCTCTTGCTTTTTTGATGATCCAATGGATGTTGGCAATTTGATCTCTGGTTCCTCTCCCTTTTTGATAACCACCTTGAACATCTGGAATTTCATGGTTCACGTATTATTGAAGGCTGGCTTGCAGAATTTTGAGCATTACTTTACTAGCTTGTGAGATGAGTGCAAGTGTGGGGTAGTTTGAGCATTCTTTGACATTGCTATGAACAGCATGAAAAGATCAGAGTAGGACCAACTATAACATTAAACCAAGTAGCCCATATCATAGAAGCATTTGAACCTCTAAGAAAGAATATGTCCCTAAGGAGAAAGAATTAACTAAGTCTACAGTGAGAGCTGTGCAGCACTATTTATAACAGGAAATGAGGACAGTCATCATTACAAGCAAATTAAAGTCAAGGGAGTGAATATCATCTGAATATTGGGGGGAAAAGAAGGCATTTTCTAAAATAAAAGCAAAGGCTTCTTTTCTCTAAACCTTTAGTAGACAGTTGTTAATTCTTTCTTGGAAACTGGGATACATTGAGACAGATCTGATGGCGTAGGTTCTAGGGAGAAGCCTTCTATGAATTTATATTAGGCAAGTGAGTTTGTTTTTCCTCATTGCAATCTGTCAGAAGTTGTTCTCAGACAATATTATAGTACACTGTCATGCCCTTAACACTGAAATGGAAAAACTGAACCGAATCCATTTCAAGGGAAACTGGGACTGAATAAGTTTCACAATAATGTCACTCCTACAATGCATCATCTATGCGACACAAAAGATAGGATTCCATGACATTTCGGCACACTAAATTACCTCCCACTTCCTCTGCTTTCCTTTCCACAACACAAACACGCACTCACTCACTCACAACTGCCCTTCAACCATAACGATGTACAAACAGAAAGGAAGTGAATGTTTATTCTTTTTTTGTTAGTTTTGAATTAACAATATTATGCTACTTTCAGCTGTACAACAGAGTGGACAGTTTGATACTTTTGTAGATTACATACCATACAAAGTTATTACAGTATTTTTTACTATATTCCCTGTACGGTACATTACATCCTTGTGACTTATTTATTTTATAATTGATAGCTTGTGTCCCTTAACTTCCTTTACCTGTCTTGCCCAGCCTGCATTCCCCTCTCCTCTGGCAACTGCTAACTTGTTCTCTGTATCTGTGAGTCAATTTCTGTTTTATATTTGTTTGGGTCTTTACATATATGTGAGGATATACAGTATTTGTCTTTGACTCAGTTCACTTTAACAGACTATCCTTCAGGTGCATCTACATTGCCACAAATGACAAGATTTCACTCTTTTTTATGCTTGAGTAATATTCTGTTGTGTACATATTTCATCTTCTTTATCCATTCATCTATCAGTGAACACTTAGGTTCCTTTCATATCTTGACTATTGCAAATAATACTGTAATAAACTTTGGAGTGCATACATCTTTTCAAATTAGTGTTTTCATTTTCTTCATATGAATACCCAAAAGTGGAGTTGTTGGATTTTAAATATTATTTTTACATTTACATGTATATATGTGTGTGTGTGTATATATATATACACAAGCATCTGTGAGGGTAAGCCTTAGCTTTCATGCATTCGCAGGTAGTAGAGCTTTTGACTAATAGAACATTCCCAATAATGATATAGGAAAAAGAGCTACAAATAAGATGCAGGCTTATTACTTGGGGAAACCACGGAATGAGAATGAACAGAAATAAAAGAATGGGTGCTTACTTCAGTGACATCATTAAAAGTGAAAAGTTACCATGAGAAGTAGATCTGTAAAATATTGCAAGTATTTGTGAAATCTTTCCTTGACCTTTTTGTAACCAATACCTATTGCTTTCAAGGTAACAGAAATAAATATTTAAAGAAAAAGTTAATCAAAGAGGACTCTTTTTCAGAATTACAACTGAATCAATTTCTTTGTTTTTTATTTCTCTCCCTTCCCTCTTGCACAGGTGTCTCCTAAGTAGTCACTGAAGACATAGATTCAAGGGATATTAATGCTACAAAGGACCTAGCCGTTACTCACAAATCCACTGGTTTAAGAATACTTTTTCCAAAGAATACCATTTGTGCGTGTTCAGTCGTGTCCAACTCTTTGTGACCCCACGGATGTAGCCCACCAGGCTCCTCTGTCTGTGTAAATTTCCAAGAGAGAATACTGGAGTGGTTTGCCATTTCTTACTCCAAGGGATCTTCCCGATCCAGGGATCAAACATGTGTCCCCTCATTAGCAGGTGAATTCTATATCACTGAGCTACCTGGGAAGACCCTTGCCAAAGAATATTTTGTTCAAAATTAAGAAAAGACAGACCAATGGGAAACATTATTTCGTCTGGTTGACAACCACCTGAATCCTTTTCTCTCCAGCCTCTATCTATGATGCTCCCTAAAGGGATTTGAGTAACTCCCCCTAGAGCCCTGGCCTAGAGAGTCTTTCCCATATTAGAAATGAGAAAAAAAAAAAAAAAAGAGCCACGGAACAATGAAAGGATCCAAAATCACAAAGACCATACTCAGAAAATAAACATTTCTTCCTTGTTTTTTCATCTCCTAAATTTTTTCTCATCCTTAACTCATTCTGTACCTCTGCAGAATGACTTCCCCGGGGGAGGAAAACTGAAAACAGCACCAAGTAACTGAAAACTGATTTACTTCCCATTTCTTTCATTTCAAGAAATCAAAACACCTGGCAATCACAGAATATTGAATTATGGCCCACTTCCTGATAGTATCAGTTTTATGTGAACTGTTTCATGGCCATTAAATTTCTCAGATTACCATTTTGTAGAAAATTCTCCCCTGTGCGTCAATGGCACGGAATCCATTTTCCAAACCTGTCTTGTTTCCTTAATGAGTCAGTCTCTCAAAGCGTATATTGCAGTCATTGTTTGTATTGTAAAAGTAATTAATCCCTAAAGTAAGAGTAACAGCTACACACAGTTTCTATGAAATTCCTAGCCTAAAATGTCATTTCAAGCAGCCTGCTTTCTTAAGTATTGCTTAATATTACCTAACCGTGACTAGCACTGTACAAAAATATAGAACACACGGGCGAAGACTATGGTTACAGTGGAACTTGGGAAAATATGTATATTGGAAGAAAAAAATATGAAGCCGGTGAGCAATGAAAAGAATAATCTTAAAAAAAAAAGAGCGTTTGAGAGTTTGGGATATTGTGCTCTTCCAAACTTATGGCTTTATTTAGCAAACTTGGGACAGTCTATTTTTCCATTATTATTACTCGTGTGTCAGCACAAGCCTTCTCCTTCTTAGACCTGACGCTGAGTCAGTGTTTAGCATCCAAACCACACATAAACTATTTTTCCCTTAGAAAGTGCTCGTCTGATGACTTAATAAAAGTACTTTAATGGCTGGAAAGAAAAAAAAAATTGTTTTATTCTTTGACATTGAAAGCTGCCTAAGATTTCTAGAAAATACTAAAGTCAGCAATATTCAAAAGGGAGAGTTCGGTGGGATGGTCATTTGCACATACATGCATGCATATGTCAGTTCAGTCATGTCTGGCTCTGGACTGTAGCCCACCAGGCTCCACTATCCATGGGATTCTCCAGGCAAGAATAATGAAGTGGATTACCATGCCTTCCTCCAGGGGATCTAGCTGTCTCAGGGATTGAACCAAAGTCTCCTACATTGGAAGGCAGGTTCTTTACCAGTAGCACCACCTGGAAAGCTAGGGATAGACCTGAACACACTGCTATATTGAAAGTGGATAACCAGTAAGGACTTACTGGGAACTATATTGAAAGTGGATCCTTAAAGTTCTATTATTATACTTACTGGGAACCAATAAGGACTACTGGGAACTCTGCTCAATGTTATGTGGCAGCCTGGATGGGAGAGAGGTTTGGGAGAGGATGGATACATGTATGTGTATGGCTGAGCTCCTCTGCTGTCCATCTGAAATTATCACAACATTGCTAATTGGCTGTACTCCAATACAAAATGAAAAGTTAAAACTAAAAAAGGAGCATCTGAGGATGAGTTCTCCCTGTGTTATCCTTACCATTCCCATACTTGGAAGCCAGAGTAATACAGCCAGATGCAGAACAAAAATCGCTCCTGGAAGTATGACCCACATGGCCGATACTTACAGGGTGCTAACTGTTGCCTTCTAGGTAACTTTCTCCACATAGGACTTTGCATTGACCAAATTGTCCTGAGGTCAGGACAGTTGAGGACTTCCATGGTAGCTCAGATGGTAAAGAATCTGCCTGCAGTGCAGAACGAAATGGCAACCCGCTCCAGTATTCTTACCTGGTGAATCCCATGGACAGAGAAGCCTGGTGGGCTGCAGTCTATGCTGTTGCAGAGTCAGACATGACTGAGCACACTGGAAAGTTGACCACTGTCTCTAGTCAAACCTGGCAATTTCAGTAGAAGCAAGGCAAGGAAGAGTGAAAGACTATAGCATTGAAGTCACGAGTAATAACAATACCACCCCCAGTAATAATAGCAGCAGATGGTTTCAACGTTTACTATATTCCAGCCACTAAGCTAAGTGCTGCGTGCATTGTTTTCCTCACTCTCGCAACAACCCCTTTATTGCTGTTTCGCAGATGTGGAAAATGAAGCTTAGGAAACTTAGGTAATGCATCCAAGTTCTCAAAGCTTGTGAATCATGGAGTCAATTTAAGGAGTCTGTTTCCCCCACCCCCAAATCCAGCATTCTGTTTGTAATTAGTACATATTACCACTTCCATCTCTGAAAAGAAGTTGGATCAGATACATAGTCTGTAAATACTAGGTGAACTTTTTCAAGCTTTTGATTTCACACCAGAGACAGTCTCCAAAATCTCTACTGGGAGAGAAATAGCACATCATCTCGCAGGATTCAAGGGAATACAATCAGGAATAGCAACTTTCTCAGTCTCATCTCTCAGTAGAGACACAGATGTAGAAAACAAACATACAGATATCAAGGGGGGAATGGGGCATGTGATGAACTGGGAGACCAGGACTGAATATATACACTATGGATACTATGCATAACATAGATAGCTAATGAAAACCTGCTGTATAGCACAGGGAACTCTACTGAGCCTCTGTAGTGACCTAAATTGGAAGGAAATCAAAAAAGAAGGGATATATATATATAAATATATATATACAGCTGATTCACTTTGCAATATAGTAGAAACTGACATAATGCTGTAAAGCAACTATACTCCAATAAAAATTATTTTTAAAAATGTCAGTGCCAATGATCATGACAATGAAGAAAAGAGATTTTATATTACATAAACTTTAATCAAATAATATATCAGAATGTGTCTGGAAACTTCAGATGGGGAAAAGGGGAATGTATTTAAGACTAGGCTGATAGAGGGAGGCAGTGTCAGCTATTCAAGCAGAGAAGGAAGCAAGCTGGGGAGAAGGATCTGTGAGTTGATGCTCATTGGTAGGAAAGAACAGATAGTATGTTCTAGATGGAGACTTTTCTGCTCTCAGCATCCTTGACAGGTAGGTGTTCAATGGGCTCAGCCAGGCTGGAAAACTCCAAAACATTACTTGGGTTTTCCCTTCCTTAGAAAAGAATAAAAAATGTAGAGCTTCATTTTCTTTACAATGAGTCCATAGTAAAGTTACGGGTTTTCCAGTAGTCATGTATGGATGTGAAAATTGGATGGCAGAGAAGGCTGAATGCTGACGAATTAGTGCTTTTCAATTGTGGTGCTGGAGAAGACTCCCTTGGACTGCAAGGAGATCAAATCCCAAAGGAAATCCACCCTGAATATTCACTGGAAGGACTAAATTCCAATACTTTGGCCATTTAATGGGAAGAGCCATTTCATTGGAAAAGACCCTGATGCTACAAAAGATCGAAGGCAAAAGGAGAAGAGGGAGGCAGAGGATGAGATTATTAGACAGCATCACTGACTCAATGCACATAAATTTGAGCAAACTTCAGGAGACAGTGAAGGACCAGGTAGCCTGCCATGCTGTAATCCACAGCATCACAAAAAAGTCAGACAAGACTTAGAATTTAACAACAGCAACAATGTGACAGTTGTCCTCTCAAGTTTCATGAAAACTTATTTTTTTTTTAATCTGGATATATCTATACAAATTATTTTTATTTGTAGGGGATCAGCTAATAAGGAAATGTTGTTTCAGTCACCCAGTCATTTCCGACTCTTTGCAACTTCATGAACTGTAGCATGCCAGGCCTCCCTGACCCTCATCATCTTCTAATGAATATTGAGGGTTGATTTCCTTTGAGATAACTCTCTGGTGGCTCAGTGATAAAGAAGCTGCCTAGAATGGGGGATACCTGGATTCTATCCCTACGTTGGGAAGATCCCCTGGAGAAGGGAATGGCTACCCACTCCAGTATTCTGGCCTGGAGAATTCCATGGACTGTATAGTCCATGGGGTCACAACTGAACGACTTGCACTTCACTTCTTTTAAGATTGACTGGTTTGATCTCCTTGCTGTCCAAGGGACTCTCAGGAGTCTTCTCCAGCACCATAGTTTGAAGGCATCAATTCTTTGACTCTCTGCCTTCTTTAGGGTTATCTAAATCATAAATGGCTTTCCTGATGGCTCAGATGGTAAAGAATCCACCTGTAAGGTGGAAGAGCTGGGTTCCATCCCTGGATTGGGAAGATCCCCTGGAGGAGGGCATGGTAACCCATAAATCATAAATATGCCATTCCTGACCCTTATTCTGCTGCTGCTGCTAAGTCGCTTCAGTCATGTCTGACTCTGTGTGACCCCATAGATGGCAGCCCACCAGGCTCCTCTGTCCCTGGGATTCTCCAGGCAAGAATACTGGAGTGGGTTGTCATGCCCTCCACCAGGAGATCTTCCTGACCCAGGGATTGAACCTGCATCTCTTACGTCTAACCTGCATTGGAAGGTGTGTCCTTTACCACTAGTGCCACCTATCATAATGAGGCATATCTCATAGGAAAAAAATTGAACAGAAGCCTTGAATTCATAGCATAATCCTTCCACCTTCTCCACAGTCTAAAAGATCTGAAGGCAAAATAAGGACAATACGTCCAATGTGGATATCAAATGGGATGTATGCACAGAACTTTGTGACTCAAAATCAGGGTCTAGTTTTGATTCATGAGTTTTCATATTAAAGAGCTACACCATTTTATTACAAAAATAAAGCTCTTGAGAGCATCAAAATTTCCATTTTCAATAAAAACTCTTGAGACATCAAAATTTCCATTTTCCATTTCCAATAAATAAATTTCCATTTTCAATAAGACAGGCCTTATTTCATTTTATTGCATATCCCCCTTTTGTTATCTTAAGCATTTAGTATTGAGAGACAGACTTAGTTTAGGGTTTCTTCTTAAAAGATGGACACATTAAATTAAACTCTCTTTCAAAGATTATTAGTTTATAGGCCATTGTTTTGAAACATAGCTTTAACCATTGTTAAATTTTAATTTTGCATAGTTTGTCTCTAAAATCTCAATCAGATGTATGGCTCCCTTAACAAAGCTACTGAATGAAAAAGAGAAAGAATTTGGTACTTAAGTCCAAAGACAATTGACCTCTTTAGTCCTAGAGACCACACTGAGAATGAATGGGACTCAGTGGTGATGTTACAAATCCTTGGCAGACCTAAGATGTAGGTAAGGAGAAAAGAAAAGCAATGTAGTAAAAGACAAAAATAGAGAGGATGAGCGTAAAAACTTAGACAATAAAGAAAAGTGTATGCTAAGAATGAACTAAAGATGTCACAAGGACATGCAAATTCCATGTACAATAAGACATAGTCAAGGGACCCATTCTTCATGGAAGAAAATATTTTCATTGGATCTATAGTTCAAAGTGCAAATCCTCACATTATGGCTTTTGAACACTCTAACCTAGAGAGGAAAACAGACATTTCAGTGTAAAGGATATACTTTTCAAATGAATGCAATAGGATGAAGAGTGACCTCTGATCAAAAATGACTTGGCCTAGAGCCAGGACTAATTAGCTCATGGCCCAGTGAACTGCATGTATTTTGGTAGTGGCCTCAAGAATACTCCACTGATGGGCCAGGCCAGTGGTAACTGATTCCAGAGATACATTGGAGTGCATTGAAAAGATGCCTTAGCTTTCACACAGCTAACCTATAATTTCTTGATTAACTATGATCTTCCACTCTAAACCTCACTTAATAGAACTAATTTAATAATATCTTGATTTCTTATGGAAAATAACCAAGAAGCTGCTGATGTCAGTCAAATTACAGCATATTTCATTCTCGGTGAAGGTCTCATAAAAGTGCCATGAAAAAGTCCAAAATAAACAGACTTGCTCAGATACAGAGGGCAACAAGAACTGTAGGGCTCAGACTAATGATTCTCAATGTTTGTAACAATTTAGAATCACCTGGGGAAGGAGAGGGTGGGAGGAATTGAGAGAACAGTATTGAAACATATATATTAGCATAAGTAAACTAAATAGCCAGTGGGAATTTGCTGTATGAGGCAGGAAACTCTGTGACCACCTGGGGGGTGGGAGAACAGAGTGGGAAGTGGGAGGAAGGTTCAAGAAGGAGAAGACATATGTATACCTGTGAGATGGCAACCCACTCCAGTAGTCTTGCCTGGAAAATCTCATGGAGGAGCCTGGTGTGTTACAGTCCATAGGGTTGCAAAGAGTCAGACAGGACTGAACGACTTCACATATGGCTGATTCATGTTGATGTATGACAGAAACCAACACAACATTGTAAAGTAATTATCCTCCAATTAAAAATAAATTAAAGAAAAAAAAAAAAAAGACCTGACTTCTGGGTCTCCACCTACAGACTAACTACAGCAAATATCCTGGGGTTGGACTCGGACACCAGTATCCTTTGAAAGCACCTCACAGAATTGTAATAGGGGCAGAGGGTTAGAGAGCCACTCGCCTATTTGCTTATGAGAAAGGCAGTAAGATAAGGGAAAGGAACTCTTATCCTTTCTCAAACTGTAATTACACAAGGTGCCTGCCACATGTGTGGTTTGGATTGAGTGACTCAGCCTCGTTATGCTTCATTTTCCTCATCCTTAATACAGATGATAAATATTTTCCCTCAGGCCCCCTCCAGGATTGTTTGAGGACCAAAAATCACAGAATGGCTTGCAAATGGTGAGTGTGAGTAAGCCAGGGCTCCCTCCCATCTTAGATGCTCTCTTTCTCCCTCTGATATTGATCTAATTGGAGCCCTCACTGACTAAATTACTTCTTCCTTCCGTGTTACCAAATATGAAAAGGACACAGTGGTTATTTATTTTGGGGCTTCCCTCATCGCTCAGTTGACAAAGAATCTGCCTGCAATGCAGGAGACCTGGGTTCGATTCCTGGGTTGGGAAGATCCCCTGGAGAAGGGAAAGGGTACCCATTCCAGTATTCTTGCCTGGAGAATTCCATGGACTGTATAATGCATGGGGTTGCAAAGAGTTGGACATTCATTTTTAGGATACTAGAAAACAAGTATTTGCAACTTCCTTTATTCCACAGCTGAGTTTCAATGTATCTACTAGCCACCATCTAAAAATATCTCTTCAATTATGTAGCATATATCAGTGGAAAATTTACCCTTAAAGCAAGAATCCTGACATTAAAAATAGACCTCTTGTAACCAAGTTTATTCTTTCATATAAAGGACTATTTTTGAAATCAGAAAAATGGTAATTCCTAATCTCTTATTCACACAAGTCAATTTATCAAAGGATCAACTAGAAAATCAAACATTTTAAAGAATATCTAAAACTACCAGAAAAGTAGCATGATAAAGGAACCTCTACAAACTAGTTTAAAGTGAGCGTTGTGGACATGTGAGCATGAGCTAGGACTTTGCTGAACATAAACCATAACTCCATCAGAGAAAACTACAAATCCAGTCCCTGGGTCACTAGCACACTTCTTACCAGAGCTCTACCACTGACACAACCATCTTGTTCTATCTCTTTCATGTTTGTTTCCAGAGATGCTCTTCCAGCAACCAAACCATGTAGTGGCACGCATGCACCATGTGGACCATAATTCACTACTAATTCCCATTCTTGAAAGCAGAAGCCATGTGCCCATAGAACTATTCTAGTGAAACTTCTTGATCTTTGGATGGAGGTATCCAGTAGCGTACTTTGCCCAATAAAGTCTTTCAGGTCATGACATCCTCTATTATCCAGCAGAGGTGAGGTAGAAGGGGAATGAGCAAGGGGTTGCTGCTGACTGCTAATATCTTGCCACACTATCTCTCTCCTCTCCTTCAGAAGAGGTGAATTTTTAAAATTTACCAGTGCTGGGAGTCCAAGAGAAAGAGGTGCAACATTTATTCTGCTCAACTATCAAATTGAATCTTATACTAATCTGAAGAACCAAAGCCAAAAGAGTTTGAGGGTTTCATAAAGTAAATGCCTGCTAGTCATTAATTCATGTTCTTCATGCACTTACTCTTTCAAAAAGCAATTATTAATTACAATTATTGTGTACTAGACAATATGAGAGGTATTAGAGATGAGATAAATAAGACATAATTCCTGGCTTTACAATCTAGAATGAGGCTTCTCAACCCCAGAACTACTGATATTTAGACAACTCTGTATTGTAGGAAACCATCCTGCAAATTGTAGGATGATTAACATCCCCTTGTCTCTACTCACTAGATGCCAGTAGTATGGGGTTTCCCAGTTGGCTCAGTGGTAAAGAATCTGCCTGCAATACAGGGGATGTGGGTCTGATCCCTGGGTCAGGAAGATCCCCTGGAAAATAAAATAGCAACCCACTCCAGTATTCTGGCCTATAAAATTCCATGAAGAGAGGAGCCTGGTAGGCTACAGTCCATGGGGTCACAAAGAGTCAGATGCTGACTGAGCAGGCACACACACACACCAATAACGCTCCCTACCCCCAGTTCAGGGTTATGCCAATAAAAAGTGTCTGTAGACATTGCCACCTGCATTTTGGGGGCAAAGTCACCTCCAGCTGAGGACTACTGGTTTAGGAGGAAGAGAGAGAAACTGAAAATGCAATGAGCGACATGGGTACAATAAAAGAAAAACAAGCATATACGGTAAAATGGTGACCAAAGTGAAATGTCAGAAAATGCTTTGAGCAGAAGGATAGGGAGTATGATCACAGAGCTTCTTTCTGACTTAAGCGCATTTGCTATTTCCACTATAAAATTACCCAGGCTGGGATGAGAGGCCTGACCTGGGGTGGTTTCTTCTTAGAATCCCAAATGGGACCCTCTTATTTGACTTTTGGTCCTTCCCACCACCTTCTCGCTCCTGCAGATTGAAAGAAATAGTTCCCAAGTATTCCTGTTTATTTTCCCCTTGAAGGAAACAACTGTAATGCCATGTTTTCTTCTTGCCTGGAGCCCAGTAAATTTATTGCCCTTGTAGATCATTGCAAGCATGCTAAGTGGAAGGAAGATTTGAACCTCCTCCTGCTTCTGCATGGCCGGAGGTTGGCTGAGAAGTCCCTGTGCGCCACATGGAGGCTTCGAAAGGCAGAAAAATTGAGAACTGGTTCAGCTGCTCTGGGCCACTAATGTAACATGCTATAGCTCAGAGAGGAAAGATACCCCTATAAGAGCCAAGGGGATGTCAAATCCCAAAGGACCAATGTGAGTGCCCCTGCCGAGAGGAACAGAGGACAGAGAAGACATCTAGAAGACTGGACACAAACCAATAAATTGCACAGAAAAATATTGAAATGACATAAAAGCATGTTAGAATTCCTCACCAGAATAAGAATCATTGAGGAAGATGCTATCAGTTATGGAAAATAAATATGCTCCATATCTTCAACCATCTATGTTTTGGTGAGAAGACTTTCTATTCTACTTTACAAGAACTCTGAGGGTGGAAATAAAATGTTCTGCAGGAGTGCACAACAGAGTAGTTTGGACGGGTCTGGGTATTCAAGGAAGAACTGGATGAAAGTATATAATTTTGAACAGACATCAGAGAATGAATAAGAACTATCCTGTTGAAGAGTTGACAAAGGAGTGTTCCAGCAAAAGGAATAGATGTGAGGAGCCCCAGATGTGAAACAGAATAGGTGGGTCTGAGAAGAAGAATACATACATGATGTTTCTAAGGTGAAGGGAGACATTCAATATTTATTATAATCCCAGGAACTAAACTAAATTCTTTGTAAATAGTATCTCGGATAATTTTCAAAACAGATCAACAAAGTGGGAGGTTATAGTCCCCCTATCATTTAGCTGCTGTTACCAACTTCATCATACTCAGATTTGTGTTTTAGAAAGCATACAGGTAATGTATAAATGATTAAATGGATTAAGCAAATGGATCAAAAGGAAACTATTAACAAGCTTGTTGCAGGACATGCACTAACACAAATTGAAGTTCCAGACAACCTCATTAGTGCTTGGAATGGAAAAGGAGGGATGGATTCAAGAGTCATGTCAACTGTAAAGAAAATTAAATGAAAGAGACTGATGCAAGTAACTGATTTTTAAAGTTGAAAAGACAGAGGAGTTGAAAGGAGCCAGAACTTTGACCATGAATAACAAACAGCAAACTACTACCATCAAGAAATGGATCAACAGTAAAACAAGGAGTTAAGATTTGCACTGCTGAGGCTGAGGCACCAGCACGTAGCTTGAAATGGGAGGCTAGAGCTTTGCAATACAAGTTGTCCAAAGACATAAGTTTAGAAGAGTCTCACCTTGAGGTCAAAGCTGAAGTCCCAAGAGTGAATAAGATGGGAGGGAGAGAAGAAACAAAACTCTCACTGAGAGTTATGACTTAAAATAAAACGCATAGCACATATCTGTAAGATGACCCTATTTTGCTGTCTGTCAAATATTAACAATTCCAAGAGAAAAATCAATACTGCTTTTGCTGATGTTTGCATCTATGGAGGGCTTCCCGGGTGGCTCAATGGTTTAAAAAAAAAAAAAAAAAAAGTCTTCCCATACAGGTTTGATCTCTTCAGGAAGGTCCCCTCAAAAAGAAAATGGCAACCTTCTCCAGTATTCTTGCTGGGATAATCCCATGGACAAAGGAGTCTGGCGGGCTATAGTCCATGGGGTCATAACGAGTTGGACACAAATTAGTGACTGAGTATGCATGGATGCAAGCACCTAAGGGACCAGGAAGAGTAGTCATGATCTTAGGACTGCTTCTTTTCTATAGTTTCTCCTGATAAAACCATTTCTATATTTTATTCTCTCTCCTTACTTCCATATGTTCACGTGATCCTACAATCATGCCCATGAACCTGACTCTCTTCCCACACAATGTGTTGAATCAGGTGGGAGCCTGGTGAGGGAGACACATAGGTTTTAGCATTATTGAGGCAAATAAAACAGTGACCACTCACTAAAGGACCCTGATCCTTACAGCTTAATATCATTCAATGAATTCAACTTGATTTCTTGAAATGTCCCATCCCTGCTCTGTCCCAAAAAGGATAAATATGTAAAAATATGTCTAAATATGTAAAAACTGAGAGGAACACAGGAGATTTTTTAAAAGAACTTTACCTTTTCCTCCTTAACTTTCCTTGGTTCATTCAATTCTGTCCATTTACCTTCTCCCCAAACTGCAACTGTTGAAACCCAATCTTTCAACATCTATCCTGAGGAATCCCTTAGGGAAGTTGTCCTTGCTCTGGCCCTAAGGGAGCAGGTTATGAATCACTCTGTACCCTGAGTGCTTACTTCTGTTGTTGTTGTTCAGTTGCTCAATCATGTCAGACTCTTTGCAACCCCATGGACTGCAGCATCCCAGGCTTCCCTGTCCTTCACTATCTCCCATAGTTTGCTCACATATGTCCACTGATTCAGTGATGCCATCCAACCATCTTATCCTCTGTCATCCCCTTCTCCTCCTACCCTCAATCTCTCCTAGCATCAGAGTCTTTTCCAAAGGGTCAGCTCTTCACATCAGGTGGTCAAAGTATTGGAACTTTTCAGCTTTACCATAAGTCCTTCCAATGAATATTCAGAGTTGACTTCCTTTAGGATTGACTGATTTGATCTGGCTGTCCAAGAGACTCTCTCTTGAAGCATTCATTGTGTTTTTGTATTTTGTGGCATATGAGTGTGACTGTGATTGGAGTTAATGAAACAAACAAATTGTCATATAAGCAATACCAATTAGAAGGGTTTCATGGAAACACAAGCCACGAATCCTTTACCCTAACCTCACCACCTCCCTACTGAAAATAACACTTTCCCTAACCTAACCTAACCCTACCCTAAGCTCTTCCCTCCACATTTGCAAATAGCAACAATGTGATTAGCCTTCCAATATATTTCCTTATTGGTGATGCAGTTCTTCTTTCCACACAATGGGAGACACTGTCATAATTGAAACTTTGTATAATGGATTGGCAGAGCATATAATCTAAACATCTGGATTCCGCTATACACGGTTCATTAGCTGTTGCTGCAGAAGCCAATATAATCTATATACTGATGCAATTAAATGTGACTGGAAAAATACATGCTTCCCATATTTTTAGTTATACATATGTATATATTTGGCATACAATTCAATGCAGTCACAGGAATTTTTTAAAGAAAAGCTTTCTACAACCATGTCTGTTAACCATCACTGTGCTACTTCCTGGAAGCAGAGGGAAAATGAGTCGTGCTGGGCTGCCAGCCACTTCAGCACATTGCCATAGTGAGAGAAAATCTAATGATAAATACATCCAGTTGAGTATCAGGATTCCTAGTCTGCTCCTCATGGTGGTAAAAACAGGCTTCGATGTGAAATTATCCAGAATTGAGTACAAAATAGAGTTTTTAATCCAGCATTGCTTAATTTGCATGAATGTGAAAAGAGGCGATTGTTAATAACACTCACCCACGTTGCTGTTGTACTAAAGTGACCCGAAAAGTGTGTGGCCTCACAGTGAGTCAGAAGGAGAACACAACTCATTAACTCCACAGTCCTCGGAGAGCCAGCCCAGAGTGAAATCCAATAACAGGGGAATAGAGAGAGAGGCAGGCTATTATGCTTTCACTTTCGCTCTTGCAGTCCCAATTTTGCCCTTTTTGAGGCCAAAGGCAAAGGAGTCCACACCCTAACTGGGGTGGTCTTTTAGTCTTTCCCTTTCAAGTTTCTGTAGGCATCAGAGGCTCAGAAAAGAGAGGGCACCCCCCTGTATTTCTTCTTTTATAATTGTTGCAAGTGATGCACTTTGCTTTCTCTGTATTTGGTCATCTACCCTGGGAACATATTGAGTTATATATAAAAGGAAAATACGTAACTCAATATTTTCCCTTTTACCTGATGTATCTCACCCTCATTCCAAACTAAGTAAATACTAAACCAAAGGTGGTATGCTGTTATTAATTTAAATCATTCAAACTGTCCTACAGGGAAATAAATGTGCAGGTCGTCTTCAGTCAGATTTCCCGAATGCAGACATTGAGATTTGCATACAGGGGATATGTGGGCAAATCCTCACAAGTAAAACGCATATACGGGAGTGATGGAAGCATGGTTTTGCAGGGGGAAAAGCTGAACTCTGGTGCAGTTACACCAAGGCTTCAGCATGGAGAGCTCTAAGACCAGGATGGTCCTTAGAAATTATCCCAGGCTAAGTGAAGGGGCTCAGGCCTTTGGAATCCCAAATGACCCGAGAGTGGATGCAGAGTGCTCCCAGCAAGGGAGCCTAACCTTGAGGGAAGGAATATCCTTCCCCCAAGGGCAATTCTAAGAGAGGGACACAGCTCAGTGCCTTCAGTAGCCACTATATTCAGGGTTGAGGAATGAGCACCTTGGCTCTGAAGAGGGTGATCTGGATGACACGTAACAGTGTCCACTATATCCTCCCTAATTTAGGGTGTTTGGATCTACTTGTTCTGGTAATAACTCCTCCCCAGCTAGGAGCATCTTCTTCAGAATTCTAACTGGTCTCATTCTCCAGGGAAACTTACAAGAGGGAGGTTAGTAAGATGGACTGCAGCCCTTTCCAGCACAGCTGGTCACAAAGCTCTACATGATACTCAGCACTGCCCAGCTTTATTGCCATTCAGATTCTCCACACTGTCAGCTTGAACCTGTGTTGGTCTAGATAGCTTACCTGATGGGATGACCTAAGGAATCTGAGTCTCTGGTTACCTTGTAATTCCTGAGTCATGGATCCTGTACTGGTCCATTACCATGCCACCACAATGGGCATGGGAGTACCGAGAAACACGCCGGTGGATCGGTGGTGTCAACCTGCCCCCTGCTGTTTCTTGTGAAACAGCAAGATTTCTTCCACTTGATAATTTTGGCTCACTTACCCAGACAAGGGCTTCCCAAGTGTCTCAGTGGTAAAGAATCTGCCTGTCAATGCAGGGAACATGAGGTACGAGAGATATGGGTTCAATTCCTGAGTCAGGAAGATCTCCTGAACAGAGGAACCTGGTGGGCTGCAGTCCATGGGGCTGTGAAAGAGTCAGACATGACTTAGCAATTAAACAACAACAACAGCCCTGACATATCTTCTTTCTTTGCCTGCTCATCTGTTGATATGAAGAAAGCAAAATGACCAGGCAGCCGTAAGAGCTTAAAGTTCAGTGAAGTGAAGTTGCTCAGTTATGTGCGACTCTTTGTGATCCAATGGACTGTAACCTACCAGGTTCCTCCGTCCATGGAATTTTCCAAGCAAGAGTACTGGAGTGGGTTGCCATTTCCCTCTCCAGGGGATCTTCCCAACCCAGGGATCAAACCCAGGTCTTCCACATTGCAGGCAGACACTTTACCCTCTGAGCCACCAGGGAAGCCTGGATTCTTATTATGTCTCCTAATAAAAATAATTCTCCTTCCAGCATCAAGGACTTTCAAACCCACAGAGCCTAAAATTAAAGGGAAAGGAAGCTAAAATTCCCCCAGAGAGGTCATGAGAGTGGTGGCAAGCTGCACCACTCCATCCCTATTTCTAGACCTGTTTATTTCATCTGCTGGAAAAAGAACATTGTGGTCACTGATTTAGGTTATTTAATATACCCTGTAGCATGGCACCACATCCTGCCAGGTGCCAACACCAAGCTGACATAGTTGTACAAAAAGTTATCCCATTTCTCTTTCAGGCTAAGAACTTCTAGAATATAACCACTCCAGTTATACATTTGGGGAAACCAAGGAAATGACTGCTATGTGAATCTGAGGAAGGAGCCCACTCACAATGAACTTGACCTCCTTTTAAATACCCTTTTCAATAATGAATTATGACTGTGCTTCAGTCCCTGGGTGTCAGTGAAAGCTCAGATCCTATGTCCAATCATCCTTGAATTGTCTACATAGTCTTCTATATGACCTCTATATTACCCAAATAATATTCATGTGCCCCTTTCGTGAATGCTTTGTGAAATCATTACTGTATAAGTATGTCGTGTTGCACTGTGTTTCATTCTGATGGCCATAACAACTTTAATAACTTCTCCAAAAGAAACCTAATCCAGGAAAATAGTACTTGAAATACAAGTGGTAATAATAAAGTCATGTATATAATTTGCACTAAGATCAAAAGAGTGTGTTAGTCACTCAGTCGTGTCTGACTCTTTACAATCCCATGGACAGTAGCCTCTGGGCCTTTCTGTCCATGGAATTCTTCAGGCAAGAATACTGAAGTGGGTTTCCATTTCTTTCTCCAGGGTATCTTTCCCACCCAGGGATTGAAACCCAGGTCTCCCGCATTTCAGACAGACTCTTTACCATCTGAGCCATCAGGGAAGCCAAAAGATCAAAAGAGCTCAATTGTATATCTATATATCTATGTTTAGCTCTGTCTATGTATCTATTGATACATCTATTTACTTATAAATATTCATGTGTATATATACATATATACATATATACACATATGTGTATATANCATATATACATATATACAATATGTGTATATACATATGATATTTCTGAACAAAAGACAATAGTTAATAAACAACTGAAGTTTTTGTAAATAAGTTTTTGAGATAAGAAAGCATTCTTCTTACCTTGTGCAAAAGTAGCATCTGTGTGACTACTTGCATTTCATGACATCCAAGACTCTCCCCTCCCAGGCAACAGGCGTGGGTCTCGCACAAGTATAATACCCCATGTACTCTTCACACAAAGTTTCTGAAGCTTTCCTTGGAGGTAATATTCCTTGGGCCAGATTTCTTCATGCCCTGCCCTTTAACCAGATTATATTTTCAAGGATGTTTGTGTACTGAGCAGCCTTGAAAAATAGAGATAGTATCTTCCTGTGGAGCCAAAGGAAGGTTTGATTACAGCCTTAGAAAAATAGATACAATGTCTCCCTCCAGAGTAAAGGGCATGTTTGCTGACTGGCCAGATTAGTAAAGATAATGTTTGCCAGAGCAAAGGGCTGGCCTCTTGCTTTCTCATTATTGAAGACTTGAGTTTTCTGAATTCAGAGTTCATTTGTTGTAATGGAATCCACTACATGCATAGGTTTTACCGGTCCCTGTTTGCATCACCCAGTGAGAACTGGGTCTGAAGAACCAGCACAAAAATGCTGATACTGGGACTACTGCAGTGGTTGTAAGTATTAAACTGCCCTTTATCTCTGACCCAAGGATCTTTCTTTTATCTTGTACCAGCATCCAAAAATCTGAGGAAGGCTAATTTGTTGCTTTGCAAGAAGGATAAGCGTCTAACCACTTTCACATTTCTAAATGCTTTTTTATTTGGTTTTGTAAACTGTTTGTTCCAAACAGCAGCAAGAGTGTTATAAACACTATTTTACAAAACGCTTGACAGATACTAACAATCATCCAGCCAAAAAACGGAGGTACTGAGCCATGAAAGTATTACCTTTCTCCAATCTACTTTTGTGACAGAACCCAGAGCTAAATGTTGGTTGTCTGACTTTACCATGATGAGTTCTGCCTGATGAGTGTTTCTAATCTCTGTGCTTCAGAGGAAACCTTATGGACTTTTGCATCCAGAGCCCAGTTTGGAGACTTTTATACAGCTTTCAAACTGTGATGCTAAGAAGACTCTTCAGAGTCTCTTTTACTGCCAGGAGACCAAACCAGTCAATCCTAAAAGAAATCAACCCTGAATATTCATTGGCAAGACTGATGCTGAAGTTGAAGCTCCAGTACTTTGGCCACCCAATGCAAAGAGCCAACTCATTGGACAAGATGTTGATGCTGGGCAGGATTGAGGGCAGGAAGAGAAGGGGATGACAGAGGGTGAGATGGTTGGATAGCATCAATGACTCAATGGACATGAATTTGAGCAAACTCTGGGAGATAGTGAAGGACAGACAACTGGCATGCTTCAGTCCATTGTCACAAAGAGTCAGACACGACTGACTGACTAAACTGTATGCCTCTCATCTTCCAGTGTTTAAACTCAAAAAGGAAATCAGCATTGCTTATTCCTACAGGAATAGAAATGCCATGTTCTCCCATTTATATCATAATCAATTACCAAACTACTCTGACATTGGGACCAATGTCCTAACTCATTGTCTCAGCCTTTGTTCCTCCATAGCAGAGTCTGATACAGAGGCCTGCATGCCAGAAATTCTGATCCCAAAGAGCAGAAATGAAGTCCAGGAGAAGTGAACCAGGGAATGAGAGAAAGCCAGTACAAAACTGCATCATCCAGACACACAACTGCTGCAACTTACAGGGCTCAGACCAACAGGGCTTCTGATGAGCTTATGAAATGCAGCTTAGAAACAGATGAAAACATTGATCTCAGGACTTTTGTTCCACCCACTCCCCACCCCGCTCACATTGGTTCAAGGTGATGCATGGGTATTCATTTCCTGAACTTCCAGGTTGTATGTTGTGTGAGGGCCAACTGGGGTCCCACAGCAACACCTAAGAATCCCCATATGCAAGGGGGAAGCTCTTAGGTCTGTCTCATCTGCATAAAGGGTGAAAACTGAGTGCTCTGAGGTGGTGCCTGAAATAACAGGTGAGGCTGCAAGGACTAAGACTGGTGTCCATGAGCTGTCTAAAACATGCCTCTTCTGAAGGTGGTAGCCTCTCTATTTATGATCAGACACCAGCTTCTTTGAGTCCTAACCATCCTTCTCATCCGCTAGAGAAATGCTGTCTCTCTGCTCTTTTCACTGGCCATCTCTTAAATCAAAAGTCTATAAAAATTCTTTTCCAAAAAAGAACTGCAAAGAAATAAACTGTGTTGGTTAAGTCACTTAAAAATGAATATAATGACTTTTTAAAAGTCTGTAAAACATAAGAGTGAAGACAAGGAATTCTGGAGTTAGATCTGTCCTGCACTGAGTAACGCTATGGGCTATGAGTAAATGGCCATCTCTCAATGCTTCTGTTTTCTCAGCTGCAATAGGCAAAGAACAATCATCTCTACATAAAAGATTATCTATAAGGATTAAATATATTAATATTTGCAAAGCATTCTGAAAGGTGTTCAGCATGTGGTCAGAGTCCATGAATGTTTTTTATCATCTATTAAATAAAAACTTTGTCATTTTTATTTTAGCTTGAGTTTAAGGTTATTTACAGAATAACAGTTTCAAGAAAACATATGGCTTGATTTGCTCATATTGGGATCCAAAATGATGAATGGGCTGGGGAAATTCCCAGGCTTCCCAGTGGTTAGGACTCTGCACGTTCACTGTGAAGGGAGAGGGTTCAATTTCTGGTCAGGGAACTAAGATCCTGCAAGCCACACTGCGTGGCCAAAAAATGAAACAGTGAAATAAAATGATGAATGGAATGTATTGAGTTTGGACAATATATGGTCCAAATTTGTCTACAAATATGTAAGAAAGGAACAGGAAGACAGTACCCAGCTATGAACTTACTGAGAGCAATCATCTGTCTTAAACATCTATACAATTCCTTAAACCCAGTGGTGTTCCATTTTCTCCACAATTGCCCTTGCAGTCTCATCCCTTACTACATATATGCCCAGGTTTCAAGGTGTTCGGTTCATGTGCTGAATTTGGGGTTCCATGATCACATTATCCTCACTCCCTCTCCATGACGCTCACAAGCTATCTCCTTTGTCTACAACACTATTTCTTCAACTCTATGACCAAAACTGCTCATCCTTCAGGGCTCAGGTTCTCCTGCCACTGGGAAGCCTTCCCAGACCCCCCAGCTCTGAGCAAGCTTTCCCTCCTCAGTGCCCTCATGGCTCCCCAGATTTCCCTGTTATGGCACATATCATCTAGTATCGTAATGACCTGTTCTCATCTGTTTCCCTCACTGGACCAAATCCCACAGTTAATGTTTCATTTCCCTCATTGAATACAGTGCCTGGCACATACAGACCCTCAAGAAATATTTGTAGAATCAAAAAATGAGAGAATGAATAAATGCATAAATCAGTGCATAGAACAAGGAAAGGCGTAGAAGACACCAGCTAGTTGAATTACACACACACACACACAAAATGACAGATCTGAGTCTTCACTTGGTTTTCTCATTTCGGTTCTCTAGTCCTCAGTGTTGAGGTGGACTGAGCTCACACAAGGTGGAGCCCTCCTCCTGGACTGTGATGACAAGGTGTACCTTTCCACCTGCTCCGTCAGACTGATGCCTGACCATGAAGGTCTCCTACTGGGTTTCTAGCTTTGGCTGAGGCTGAGGAACACAGACCAGTTTCATTCTCTTTCCCAGTAAGCAGGATAACACTGCTCCCTTTTGTCCTTTTTTAATATGACCCCAACTACAGACATCATACTCACATCTTCATCCTCTGTGAGGTGTCGCTATTGTTCAGTCACTCAGTCGTGTCTGACTCTTTGTGACCTCATGGACTGCAGCATGCCAGGTTTCCCTGTCCTTCACTATCTCCAAGAGTTTGATCATGTCCACGGAGTCAGTGATGCTATCTAAACATCTCATCCTCTGCTTCCCCCTTCTCCTTTTGCCTTCAATCTTCCCCAGCATCAGGGTCTTTTCCAATGAGCTGGCTCTTCACATCACATGGCCAAAGTATTAGAGCTTCAGCTTCAACATCAGTCCTTCCAATGAATTTGCAGGGTTGACTTTCTTTAGGATTGACTGACTTGATGTTGATGTCCAAGGGATGCTCAAGCTTCTTCTCCAGCACCACAATTCAAAAGCATCAATTCTTTGGTGTGCAGCCTCATTTATGGTCCAATTTTCACATCCATACACGATTACTGGAGGTGCATGGAGGATAAAACAGAGAGACTCCAGTCCAGGAATACAAACTCTACTGATACAGTGATTGGAATTCAGTGTCACCAAAGACAAAAGTCACCCACTCCTCATTACCATAAAGTATTTCCCTTCATTATTTCAACAGCTTCTGTTTTTTACTGGAATGGGATAATTCTAAATAATTCCTCATTACCAGTCATGAAAACGGATAAGAAATAATATTTTTAAAGTGAACCTAAGATTCTTAGGTCCTCTCTCTTCTTTCTTGGTACTCTGCTCCCCAGTCCTCACAGTCTTCCACTAAAAGTTTCTCCCCTGAGAAGAATCTCCACCAGCTCCTGTGCTTCTACAACTGGCTCACAAACCTACCAAGAAGAAGGATTATAAGGCTCAAGGCTGTGATTCTCAAGAGTGATCTTAAGACCACCTAGACCATAGTCACCAGAGTCTGTATCCACAACTCAGTGCAATAAACAAGACTA
>SJYQ01000232.1:418521-434440 GCA_006410935.1 Redunca redunca | reverse complement strand
CCAATACAGTATACTAACGCATATATATGGAATTTAGAAAGATAGGGATGATGACCCTGTATGCGAGACAACAAAAGAGACTCAGATCTATAGAGTGAACTGTTGGACTCTGGGGGAGAGAGGGAGGGAGAGGGTGGAATGAGATGGGAGAATGGCATTGAAACATGTATACTATCAGGTAAGAAACGAATCGCCAGTCGATATCCAATGCAGGATGCAGGATGCTTGGGACTGGTGCAAGGAGAGGACCCAGAGAGATGGTATAGGGCGGGAGATGGGAGGGGATTCGTGTTTGGGAATGCATGTACACTCGTGGTGAATTAATGTCAATGTTTGGCAAAACCAATACAGTAATGTAAAGTAAACTAAAGTTAAAATAAAAATTAAAAAATAAATAAATAAACCTTATAAAGAAAATAACCTTCAGACTTCAAACTAATGAATGTCTCTATATACCTGAACTAAAGGTCCCTTGCTGAACTACAAGAATTATCTTGGCTCACATCATCATCTATGTAACAGATTTTCACTTCAAGGTCAAGTGAATTAATGGCATTTCACGGAATTGAGATCACACCAATTTAAGGGGTTATTGACTCTGGCATCTGACATCAGTTTAAACTTGAAGTTAGAATTTATGAGCTGCTTAGAGATATGTTTTTAACTTTTAGAAACTGAATGTTCTTGTGGTAACAAACACAGTTGGAAGTCTATAGAACCTTCAGAGATTTGCCAGCTTGTGTGGTAGATATGCATGAATACCTGAAATACTGGAGAACTTGAGAGAAATATTAATAATGTTGAAGAAGTCCATCAAAGTTGAAGAATAGCTGGCTGATGATTGCATTTGGGTAGCATCCAGAATTAATAAATTGGTGAACAATGCTGTAGGCACAGTGGTACCAGATAAATATACTAGTGAGTGAAGTCACTCAGTCATGTTGACTCTTTGTGACCTTGTGGACTGTAGCCTGCCAGGCTCCTCCGTCCATGGGATTTTTCCAGGCAAGAATACTGGAGTGGGTTGCCGTTTCCTTCTCCAAGGGAATCTTCCCAACCCAGGGATCGAACTTGGGTCTCCCACATTGCAGGCAGACTCCTTACAATTTGAACCACCGAAATATTTTAGTAAACAGATAATATTTATTCAATGAGAAAAAAAAAAAAAAAAAAAACGAAAAAATGCAACTAATCTCTGAACATTTTTCTTCACAAACAAGCCATTATTTTCCCATAAAGGCAATCTCATTACTAGCAAAAATCATATTTCTCAATTGATCTGTGTAATTTTATTTCTCAATCTGAGTAATTTTTATCTACGGTGAAATTCCTCCAAGTAAACACTATACACAAGAATTGACCTGCACATTAGTTTTCTAACATCACCAAACAGGCTAGTGATAATCTCAATTGCAATCCTTTGACTGCATGTTGGTTTTCACTTTGTGGGGAAAGTTGTAAATTCTTACTTTATGCTGAGAAAAGGCAGTCAGTTCCGTTTTTTCCTGTAAAAGGAATGTACATGTATAGTTGTGCACTCTATGTACTTAATCAGTTGTGCACTAAGACTCTAGAGGGAAACAGAATCTCATCAAGGGGACACATGATGTCCATCCATCCTTGGTGTACCAAAGAGCTCACTTCTGAGTGAGCTGATCTGACCATCTGCTAAGGCTGAATCAATAGATGCACTGCTGCCATCGTACACTTCAGATATGCCAGAAACATGTACAAAGATGAGAGACTAAATTATTCTGCATTGGCACACCATTATTTTACCAAAGAAGCACTAGCACTCTTTATGGCCCTCAACCAATTTCCCAACCTGGGGATCTGGCAAAAGGACTGAGAATCCCCAGGGAATTTGACTTTGAAGGCTAGTGGGATTTGATTACAGAACTTCCACAGGACTGGGGAAATAGACTTTTGGAGGGCACAAAGAAAACCTTGCATGCACTAGGACACAGAGAAAAGGAGCACTGACTCCCACAAGAGATGGAGCCAGATTTGACTGTGAGTGTCCAAAAGTCTCTGGCGGAAGTGTCAGTCAACAGTCACCTGCCACAGGATAAGAGGCACTGACTACAGCATTCCTGGGAGCCTCAGCCTGTTGCCATAAGTCCTTTTGATGGAGATCACCTTTACTACTAAGACAGTTTGGCCTCAGGCCAAACTACAGAGAGGGAACACAGCCCCACCCATCACAGAAAATTGGATTAAACATATACTGAGCACAGTCCTGCCCACCAGAGCAAGACCTAGCTTTCCCCATAGCCAATCCCTTCCATCAAGAAGCTTCCACAAGCCTCTTATACTCAGCCATCAGAGGGAAGACAGAATGGAAACCACAATCACAAAAATTAACCAAACTGATCACAGGGATTGCAGCCTTGTCTAACTCAATGAAACTATGAGCAATGCCCTGTAGGGCCACCCAATTTGGACAGTTCATGATGGAGAGTTCTGACAAAACGTGGTCTGCTGGACACAGAAATGGAAAACCACTTCAGCATTCTTGCCTTGAGAATCCCATGAACAATATGTAAAGGCAAAAAGATATGACACTGAAAGATGAACTCCCTAGGTGGGTAGGTGCCCAATATTCTACTGGAGAAGAGTGGAGAAATAACTCCAGAAAGAATTAAGAGGCTGAGTCAAAGTGGAAACAACACACCCAGGTATGAATGTGTATAGTGGTGAAAGTCCAATGCTGTAAAGAACAATATTTCATAGGAACCTGGAATGTTAGGTCCATGAATCAAGGTAAACTGTAAGTGGTCAAACAGGAGATAGCAAGAGTGAATATATACATTTTAGGAATCAGTGACCTAAAATGGACTGGAATGGGTGAATTTAATTCAGATGACCATTATATCTACTCCTGTGGGCAAGAATCCCTTAGGAGAAATGGAGTAGCCCTCATAGTCAGCAAGAGTCCAAAATGCAGTACTTGGGTGCAATCTAAAAAATGACAGAATGAACTCTATTTGTTTCCAAAGCAAATCATTCAGTATCACGGTAATACAAGTCTATGTCCCAACCACTAACAATGAAGAAGCTGCAGTTGAATGGTTCTCTGAGGACATACAAGATCTTCTAGAACTAACATCAATAAAAGATGTCCCTTTCATCAGAGGGGACTGGAATGCAAAAGTAGGAAGTCAGGAGATACCTGATGTAACAGATAAATTTGGTCTTGGAGTACAAAATGAAGCAGGGCAAAGGCTAATAGAATGCACTGGTTATAGCAAACACCCTCTTCCAACCACACAAGAGAAGACTCTACACATGGACATCACTAGATGGTCAATATTGAAATCATATTGATTATATTCTTTGCAGTCAAAGATGGAGAAGCTCTATACAGTCAGCAAAAACAAGACCAGGAGCTGACTGTGGCTCAAATTATGAATTACTTATTGTCAAATTCATACTTAAATTGAAGAAAATATGGAAAACCACTTGGCCATTCAGGTATGACCTAAATCAAATCCTTTACATTTAGAAAGTGGATGTGACAAATAGATTCAAGGGATTAGATCTGACAGACAGAGTACCTGAAGAACTACGGATGGAGATTGGTAACACTGTACAGAAGGCAGTGATCAAAACCATCCCCAAGAAAAATACATGCAAAAAGGCAAAATATTGGTCTCAGGAGGACTTACAAATGGTTGAGGAAGGCAAGGGAGAAAAGGAAAGATATGCCCATCTGAATGCAGAGTTCCAAAGAATAGAAAGGAGAGATAAGAAAGCCCTCCTAAGTGTTCAATGCAAAGAAATAGGGCACAACAATAGAATGGGAAAGACTCGAGATCTCTTCAAGAAAATAAGTGATATTAAGGGAACATTTCATGCAAAGATGAGCACAGTAAAGGACAGAAATGGTATGGACCTAAAAGAAGTAGAAAATATTAAGAAGAGGTAGCAGGAATACCCAGATGAACTATACAAAAAAGTTCTTCATGACCCAGATAACCATGATGGTGTGATCACTTACCTAGAGCCAGACATCCTGGAATGCAAAGTCAAATGGACCTTAGGAAGCATCACCAGGAACAAAGCTAGTGGAGATGATGGAATTCCAGCTGAGCTATTTCAAATCCCAAAGATGATGCTGCTAAAGTGCTTCACTCAATATGCTAGCAAATTTGGAACTCAGCAGTGGCTACAGGACTGAAAAATGTCAGTTTTCATAACCCAAAGAAAGACAATTTCAAAGAATGTTCAAGCTATCACACAATTTCACCCACTTCACAAGCTAGCAGAGTAATGCTCAAAATTCTCCAAGCCAAGCTTCAACAGTACATGAACCGAGAACTTCCAGATGTTCAAGCTGAATTGAGAAAAGACAGAGGGAAAAGAGATCAAACTGCCAACTTCTGTTGGAATATAGAAAAAGAAAGAGAATTTCAAAATAACATCTACTTCCACTTTATTGACTACGTTAAAGTCTTTGACTTGGATCACAACAAAAATGGAAAATTCTTAAAGGGATGGGAATATTAGTCCACCTTACGTGCCTCTTAAGAAGTCTGTATGTAGGTCAAGAAGCAACAGCTAGAACCAAACATAGAACAACAGACTGGTTCCAAATTGGGAAAGGAATATGTAAGACTGTATATTGTCACCCTGTTTATTTAACTTGTATGCAGAGTACACATGCAAAATGCCAGGATGGATGAAGCACAAGCTGGAATCAAGGTTACTGGGAGAAATATCAATAACCTCAGATTTGGAGATAACACTACACTTATGGAAGAAAGCAAAGGAGAGCTAAAGAGCCTCTTGATCAAAGTGAAAAAAGAGAGTGAAAAGTTGGCTTAAAACTCAACATTCATAAAACTAAGATCATGGCATCTGGTCCCATCACCTCATGGCAAATAGATGGGGAAACTGGAAACAGTGACACACTTTATTTTTCTGGGCTCCAAAATCACTGAAGACTGTGATTGCAGCCATGAAATTAAAGGACACTTGCTCCTTGGAAGAAAAGTTATGATCAACCTAGACAGCATATTAAAAAGCAGAGACATTACTTTGCCAACAAAGGTCCATCTAGTCAAAGCTATGATTTTTCCAGTAGTCATGTATTGTGTAGATGTAAGAGTTGGACTGTTAAGAAAGCTAGGCGCTGAAGAATTGATGCTTTTGAACTGTGGTGTTGGAGGAGACTCTTGTGAGTCCCTTGGACTGCAAGGAGATCCAACCAGTCCATCCTAAAGGAAATCAGTCCTGAATATTCATTGGAAGGACTGATGTTAAAGCTGAAACTCCAGTACTTTGGCCACCTGATGGGAAGAACTAACTCATTTGAAAAGAACCTGATGCTGGGAAAGGTTGAAGGCAGGAGAAGGGGACGACAGAGGATGAGATGGTTGGATGGCATCACCGACTCAATGAACATGAGTTTGAGTAAGCTCCAGGAGCCTGGTGTGCTGCAGCTCATGGGGTCACAATGAGTCAGAAATGACTGAGCAACTGAACTGAACTGAATATAAAGTACATTCTGTCAGTCAGTTCGGTCCTTTGAACGAAATGCTGGTGTTTGAGATTTTAGCTTAGATTCATTATTTTTGATTCAATTGTGAGGTATTCTTTCTTTCCTCATGCCTAGTACCATATTAAATATCAATAATTCAAAGAACAATGATACAATACTGACTTTACGACAACAGAAATTTAACTTCAACAGGAGGAAATAAACCCATTAACAAATAATCACAACCCAGTGCATTTTCATTGTCACAATATAAGATTGATTTTTTACATAAAACCTTGGCTTTCTCAAAATAATACCATCAAAATTCAGGCCTGAAAAAATGAGAGAAAGTGAGGGATTAACCTTTGCCTCAGGGAAACTTCAAGCACAAAGTCAGGACTGACTGGGTAAACACAGTTTATTCAGGTGTTGGCTGGAAGATCACAGCTGCAACACAGAACAGATGAAGAACAGTCTCAGGAAACAAGGCTGAAAAGGCATTTTATAGTCCTCTTGTGAATGACTAAGAGGCCCTGAAAAAGTCACCCGTGACCCTTCACAAAATGCAACTATTTTTCAACAGACTAATTTTTAAACCAATTACTTAAACATTTCTCAATAAAAGTGGGCAATATGAAACTTTCCACCAAAATCAGAAATATTTGTTGAAAAAATTACAATCTTATGACCACATACCCATGTGAAGCTTAACATTCCACTTGACAGAATCGTAAACATTGCTTTATGAAGTCACACACAGCTCTGCTAGTTCATAATTATAAGGAAACAGCAGCAAGCAGAAAAAAAAAAAAAAACTAGGTCAGCAATGTAGGACGCTAATCATCCCATCCTATTCAGTCTGTTTTAGAGTTCTGGAGACTAATGCTTCCAGGATGTGAAACTAGAAGCTTGGCTTCTTTCTAATCTTAGTGGGAAAGTAAAGCAAAAATACATTCAAATCTTTGGAGCTAAAAATGGACCATTTCAGTAGATGTGGATGGTCTTCTATGTTCTGTCCCCATTGGTATAATAGCACACTTCAGTCCAGTATTCACAGACATTCTAGAAGAAAAGAAATGAATCTTCTAATAAAAGCAGGCAAACACGATGTGCTTCCCCTCTGCCCAATATCCCTTCACCCATCCCAGTTTAAGGCAAAAGAGGATTCTATGAAAGTCTCTACCTGTTGGCTGAAGAGAAATATTTATTTATTTTAATTTTACTTTTCTCCTTTTTTTTTTTTTACTTTTCTCCTCCTATTTATTTAATTTTACTTTTCTCCTTTTAAAGTACAATTGCTTTACAATGCTATGTTACTTTCTGCTGTGCAACAATGTAAATCATCTGCATGTTTTTATATATATATATATATATATACCCTCCCTCTTGAACCTCCCTCTCACTACCTCCATTCCACCTCTTTAGGTCATCACAGAGGGGCTGAGCTCCCTCTGCTATACAACAGCTTCCCACTAGCTATCTGTTTTACCCATGGTAGAGTATATATGTCAATGCCACTCTCTCAATTCATCCTACCCTCCCCTTCCCTCTTGTGTCTACATGTGAACCTTCATTGAAGTAAAGAAGAGATGCTTTCAAGGAAAGTGAGATTTTGAATCTCCATCTTCCACAGTATGTTACCAATTTGACCTCTTTGCTTTTGTGACTGTGTGTTCCCAAAATGCCTAGCATTTTTAATTATCTTGATCACCAGAGCCATATGCTATGCAAGTCTTCTGCAACAGGATGTTCAAACTTTTAGACTATTGTATTCATATATGAGAAAAATAACCACAGCATAAAAAATGAAACTACATGTTCTTGGATCATTTTGAGCGAATTTGCATTAACTCTGTATAATTTTTTCTCCTCTCTAAATGAATAATCAGAGCCTGTATGTTATGTGCTAAAGTTCAGAAACAGAAGTATATTATTTTGGTGATGCAATAACCTGCAGAGAACTTTTAAATGTTTTTCTTGAAATTTCAGAATTATTTGAGCCATCTGCTTTGCCCTCATACTGGAAAGCCTAAAATATATGAAATTATCAAGGACACTTATCTTTCTAATACCATTTTAAGAGTAGCCATTCCTAGGACTGAAATTATTTTTTCCAATAGTATCACTATACTGAAAGTTTTAGTTTATGATTCAGTGGACAAATAACTCCAGAAAGAATGAAGGGATGGAGCCAAAGCAAAAACAATACCCAGTTGTGGATGTGACTGGTGATAGAAACAAGGTTTGGTGCTGTAAAGAGCAGTATTGCATAAGAACCTGGAATGTCAGGTCCATGAATCAAGGCAAATTGGAAGTGGTCAAACAGGAGATGGCAAGACTGAACGTCAACATCCTAGGAATCAGCGAACTAAAATAGACTGGAATGGGTGAATTTAACTCAGATGACCATTATATCTACTACTGAGGGCTGGAATCCCTTAGAAGAAATGGAGTAGCCATCATGGTCAATGAAAGAGTCCGAAATGCAGTACTTGGATGCAATCTCAAAAACGACAGAATGATCTCTGTTCGTTTCCAAGGCAAACCATATAATATCACAGCAATCCAAGTCTATGCCCCAAACAGTAACGCTGAAGAAGCTGAAGTTGAACGGTTCTATGAAGATCTACAAGACCTTTTAGAACTAACACCCCTAAAATATGTCCTTCTCCTTATAGGGGACTGGAATGCAAAAGTAGGAAGTCAAGAAACACCTGGAGCAGCAAGCAACTTTGGCCTTGGAATATGGATGAAGCAGGGAAAAGACTAATAGAGTTTTGCCAAGAAAATGCACTGGTCATAGCAAACACCCTCTTCCAACAACACAAGAGAAGACTCTACACATGGACATCACCAGATGGTCAACACTGAAATCAGATAGATTGCATTCTTTGCAGCCAAACATGGAGAAGCTCTATACAGTCAACAAAAACAAGACCAGGAGCTGACTGTGGCTCAGATCATAAAGTCCTCATTACCAAATTCAGACTTCAACTGAAGAAAGTATGGAAAACCACTAGGCAATTCAGGTATGTCCTAAATCAAATCCCTTATGATTATACAGTGGAAGTGAGAAATAGATTTAAGGGACTAGATCTGATAGAGTGCCTGATGAACTATGGCCAGAGGTTCGTGACATTGTACAAGAGACAGGGATCAAGACCATCCCCATGGAAAAGAAATGCAAAAAAGCAAAATGGCTGTCTGAGGAGACCTTACAAATAACTATGAAAAGAAGAGAAGTGAAAGGCAAAGGAGAAAAGGAAAGATACAAGCCTCTGAATGCAGAGTTCCAAAGAATAGCAAGAAGAGATAAGAAAGCCTTCCTCGGGGATCAATGCAAAGAAATAGAGGAAAACAACAGAATGGGAAAGACTAGAGATCTCTTCAAGAAAATTAGAGATACCAAGGGAACATTTCATGCAAAGATGGGCTCAATAATGGACAGAAATGGTATGGACCTAACAGAAGCAGAAGACATTAAGAAGAGATGGCAAGAATACACAGAAGAACTGTACAAAAAAGTCTTCACCACCCAGATAATCATGATGGTGTGATCACTCACCTAGAGACAGACATCCTGGAATGTGCAGTCAAGTGGGCCTTAGAAAGCATCACTATGAACAAAGCTAGTGCAGGTGATGGAATTCCAGTTGAGCTATTTCAAATCCTGAAAGATGATGCTGTGGAAGTGCTGTACTCAATATGCCAGCAAATTTGGAAAACTCAGCAGTGGCCACAGGACTGGAAAAGGTCAGTTTTCAATTCAATCCCAAAGAAAGGCAATGCCAAAAAATGCTCAAACTACCACAAAATTTCACTCATCTCACATGCTAGTAAAGTAATACTCAAAATTCTCCAAGCCAGGCTTCAGAAATACATGAACTGTGAATTTCCAGGTGTTCAAGCTGGTTTTAGAAAAAGCAGAGGAACCAGAGATCAAATTGCCAACATCCGGTGGATCATGGAAAAAGCAAGAGAGTTCCAGAAAAACATCTATCTCTGCTTTATTGACTATGCCAAAGCCTTTGACTGTGTGGATCACAATAAACTGTGGAAAATTCTGAAAGCAATGGGAATACCAGACCACCTAACCTGCCTCTTGAGAAATCTGTATGCAGGTCAAAAAGCAACAGTTAGAACTGGACATGGAACAACAGACTGGTTCCAATAGGAAAAGGAGTACATCAAGGCTGTATATTGTCACCCTGCTTATTTAACTTATATGCAGAGTACATCATGAGAAATGCTGGGCTTGAAGAAGCACAAGCTGGAATCAAGATTGCTAGGAGTCATATCAATAACCTCAGATATGCAGATGACACCACGCTTATGGCAGAAAGTGAAGAGGAACTAAAAAGCCTCTTGATGAAAGTGAAAGAAGAGAGTGAAAAAGTTGGCTTAAAGCTCAACATTCAGAAAATGAAGATCGTGGCATCTGGTCCCATCACTTCATGGGAAATAGATGGGGAAACAGTGGAAACAGTGTCAGACTTTATTTTGGGGGGCTCCAAAATCACTGCAGATGGTGTCGGCAGCCATGAAACTAAAAGAAAAATTATGACGAACCTAGATAGCATATTAAAAAGCAGAGACGTTACTTTGCCAACAGAGGTCCGTCTAGTCAAGGCTATGGTTTTTCCTGTGGTCATGTATGGATGTGAGAGTTGGACTGTGAAGAAAGCTGAGCGCCAAAGATTTGATGCTTTTGAACTGTGGTGTTGGAGAAGACTCTTGAAAGTCACTTGGACTGCAAGGAGATCCAACCAGTCCATTCTGAAGGAGATCAGCCCTGGGTGTTCTTTGGAAGGAATGATGCTAAAGCTGAAACTCCATTCTTTTGGCCACCTCATATGAAAAGTTGACTTATTGGAAAAGACTCTGATGCTGGGAGGGATTGAAAGCAGGAGCAGATAGGGACGACAGAGGATGAGATGGCTGGATGGCATCACTGACTCGATGGACGTGAGTCTGAGTGAGCTCCAGGAGTTGGTGATGGACAGGGAGACCTGGCTTGCTGCAATTCATGGGGTCGCAAAGAGTCAGACACAACTGAGTGACTGAACTGAACTGAACTGATCCTTATATATTCAACATTTAATACAGAAATGTACCATTTGGAATCTCACTAATAGTAGTGTTAGTTGCTCAGTTATGTCCAACTCTTTGTGAATCCATGGACTGTAGCCCACCAGGCCCCTCTGCCCATGGGATTCCCCAGGCGAGAATACTGGAGTGGGTATCTCCGTGACACAGTGATTGAACCAGGGTCTCCTGCATTGTAGCCAGAGTCTTTAGCACCTGAGCCACTAAGGAAGCAGTGGCAATCTCACTAGTGCATATTATACTAACCTGTTCACATGAAACAACTAGAAAAGATAGATTAAGTATTATAAATATACATATAGACACAAATAAATGATATATATTCATGAAGTAAAGTATCTCAGTCATGTCTGACTCTTTACGACCACAGGGACTGTAGCCTACCAAGTTCCTCCCATGGGATTTTCCAGGCAAGAATACTGGAGTGGGTTGCCATTTCCACCCAAGGATCAAACCCGGGTCTCCTGAATTGTAGGCAGACGCTTCACTGTCTGAGGCACCAGGGAAGATCTGATATATATTCATAAATATGTGTAATATACATATCAGTATCAGTTCAGTCACTCAGTCGTGTCTGACACTTCGTGACCCCATGAACAGCAGCATGCCAGACCTCCCTGTCCATCACCAACTCCCGGAGTTGACCCAAACCCATGTCCATTAAGTAGGTGATGCCATCCAGCCACCTCATCCTCTGTCGTCCCCTTCTCCTCCTGACTCAAGGGACATGAGTCTGAGTGAACTCTGGGATGTGAGTCTGAGTGAACTCTGAGAAAGACTCTGATGCTGGGAAAGTTATCTTTCCCAGCATCAGAGTCTTTCCAAATGAGTCAGCTCTTCACATTGGAGTTTCAGCTTTAGCATCAGTGCTTTCAACGAACACACAGGATCTACTTTAGGATGGACTGGTTGGATCTCCTTGCAGTCCAAGGGACTCTCAAGAGTCTTCTCCAACACCACAGTTCAAAACCATCAATTCTTTGGCACTCATCTTTCTTCACAGTCCAACTCTCACATCCATACATGGCCACTGGAAAAACCATAGCCTTGACTAGATGGACCTTTGTTGGCAAAGTAACGTCTCTGCTTTTTAATATGCTGTCTAGGTTGATCATAACTTTCCTTCCAAGGGGTAAGTGTCTTTTAATTGCATGGCTGTAATCACCATCTGCAGTGATTTTGAAGCCCCCCAAACTCTGACACTGTTTCCCCATCTATTTGCTGTGAACTGATGGGACCAGATGCCATGATCTTTGTTTTCTGAATGTTGAGTTTAAGCCAACTTTTTCACTCTCCACTTTCACTTTCATCAAGAGGCTTTTTAGTTCCTCTTCACTTTCTGCCATAAGAGTGGTGTCATCTGAGGTTATTGATATGACTCCCAGCAATCTTGATTCCAACTTGTTCTTCTTCCAGCCCAGCATTTCTCATGATGTACTCTGCATATAAGTTAAATAAGCAGGGTGACAATATACAGCCTTGATGTACTCCTTTTCCTATTGGAACCAGTCTGTTGTTCCATGTCCAGTTCTAACTATTGCTTCCTGATCTGCATGCAGATTTCTCAACAGGCAAGTCAGGTGGTCTGGTATTCCCATCTCTTACAGAATTTTCCATAGTTTATTGTGATCCACACTGTCAAAGTCTTTGGCATAGTCAATAAAGCAGAAATATACATATATAAATAAATATTTGAAGAGGTACTGATGCAATGAACCTTGAGGTATCAAGATTAAAGAATAGGGAAGGACAAGAGGTTAATCACAACAATTTGGTTATTCTGTCCTGCAACAGACATGTGCTGTATCTTAAGCAAAACTGAAATACTAAGAAGTGAAGTGAAGTCGCTCAGTCGTGTCTGACTCTTTATGACCCCATGGACTGTAGTCTACCAGGCTCCATCCATGGGATTTTTCCAGTCAAGAATACTGGAGTGAGTTGCCGTTTCCTTCTCCAAGGGATCTTCCCGACCCAGGGGTTGAACCCGGGTCTCCCACATTGCAGGCAGACGCTTTACCATCTGAGCCACCAGGGAAGCCCTTGAAATACTAAGAAGGCTTTTTTTTTTTTAATATTCCATATACAAACAAGCTCATTTTTATTTCTTTGACTTATTTCACTTAGACAAATGCCTTCAGCTGTTATCCATATTGTTATAAATGATGGATTTTCTTTTTCATTGTTGGTTTTTTGTATGGATGTGAGAGTTGGACTGTAAAGAAAGCTGAGCACCGAAGAATTGATGCTTTTGAACTGTGGTGTTGGAGAAGACTCTTGAGAGTCCCTTGGACTGCAAGGAGATCCAACCAGTCCATTCTGAAGGAGATTAGCCATGGAATTTCTTTGGAAGGACTGATGCAGAAGGTGAAACTCCAATACTTTGGCCACCTCATGCGAAGAGTTGACTCATTGGGAAAGACCCTGATGCTGGGAGAGATTGAGGGCAGGAGGAGAAGGGGATAACAGAGGATGAGATGGCTGGATGGTATCACCGACTCGATGGACATGAGTTTGAATGAACTCCAGGAGTAGGTGATGGACAGGGAAGCCTGGCATGCTGTGATTCATGGGATCACAAAGAGTCGGACACGATTGAGCAACTGAACTGAACTGAACTGAATATTCATATATGTGCATTCATATATATACATATGCATGTATATCTCATCTTTATCCATTCATCTATCAATGGACATAGAGTGATTTCATGTCTTGGCTGCTCTAAATAATTCTGCAGTGAACATGAAGGTGCACATATCTCTTCAAAATAGTGATTTCATTCCTTTTTAATATAAACCTATAAGCAGGATTGCTGTACCATATAGTAGTTCTATCTTTTAATTTCTTGAGAAACCTTTATACTGTTTTCCATAGTGATTATACCAATTTACATTCCCTCTAACAATGCACAGGATTTCCTTTTCTCCACATCTTTCCCAGTTCTTCAGTTCAGTTCAGTCACTCAGTCATATCCAACTCTTTGTGGACCCATGGACTGCACTCCAGGCTTCCCTGTCCATTGCCAACTCCCACAGCCTGCTCAGACTCATGGCCACCGTGTCGGTGATGCCATCCAATCATCTCATCCTTCTCCTTCTGCCTTCAATCTTTTCCAGCATCAGGGTCTTTTCCAATGAGTCAGTTCAAGTACTGGAGTTTCACCTTCAGCATCAGTCCTTCCAATGAATATTCAGGACTGTTTTCCTTTACGATTAATTGGTTAGATCTCCTTACAGTCCAAGGGACTCTCAAGAGTCTTCTCCAACACCACAGTTCAAAAGTATGAATTCTTCAGCACTCAGCTTTCTTTACAGTCCAACTCTCACATCCATACATGACTACTGGAAAAACTATAGCTTTGACTAGATGGACCTTTGTCAGCAAAGTAATGTCTCTGCTTTTTAATATGCTCTCTAGGTTTATCATAGCTTTTTTCCAAGGAGCAAGCATCTTATAATTTCATGGCTGCAGTCACCATTTGCAGTGATTTTGGGGCCCCCCAAAATAAAGTCCGTCACTATTTCCATTGGTTCCTGTCTATTTGCCGTGAAGGGATGGTACTGGATACCATGATCTGAGTTTTCTGAATGTTGAGTTTTAAGCCAGCTTTTTCACTCTCCTCTTTCACTTTTATCAAGAGGATCTTTAGTTCCTCTTCACTTTCTGCCATAAGGTAGTGTCATCTGCATACTGATATTTCTCAGGCAATCTTGATCCAGTTTATGCTTCATCCAGCCCAGCATTTCACATGATGTACTCTGTATAGAAGTTTAACAAGCAAGATGACAATATACAGACTTGACGTACTTCTTCTCCTATTTGGAACCAGTCAGTTGTTCCATGTCCAGTTCTAACTGCTGCTTCTTGACCTGCATACAGATTTCTCAGGAGGCAGGTAAGGTGGTTTGGTATTCTCATCTCTTTAAGAATTTTCCAGTTTGTTGTTGCCAGTACTTATCTCTTGTATTTTTTTGACAAATTTAACTAGTATGAGGTGATATCTCATTGTGATTTTGATATGTTTCCCTGATGATTTGTGTTATTGAACATTTTTTTATGTGCCTGTTTGTCACTTTTATTCCTGCTTCAGAAAAAAAGTATATTTGGGTCATCTGCACATTTTTACCAGATTTTTTTAAATTTGTTGTTATTGAGTTATATGAGTTCCCTATATATGTTAGATATTAACCACATGTCTTATATATGGCTTTAAATACCTCCTCCCACTGAATAGATTGCCTCTTCATTTTGTTATTTATTTTCTATGAAAAAACCTTTTGGTTTGATGTTATACTACTTATTTATTTTTGCTTTTGTTGACTCTGCTTTTGGTGTCATATCCAAAGAATCATTGCCAAGACCACTGTCAAGGAGATTTTTCCCACTGTTTTCTTCTAGGAGTTTTACAATTCAGGTCTTACATTTAAGTATTTAATTCATTTCAAGTTAATTTTTGTAGGTGTTATAAGCTACAGATCCATTGTTTTGTTTGTGAATATCCAGGTTTCCTAACACCATTTATTGGAAAGATGACATTTTCTTCTTTGAGTATTCTTGGCTCCTTTGCCAGATATTAATCAATCATATATGTGTTGGTTTATTTCTGTGCTCTGGATTCTGTTGCCCTGTAATGCAATGTAATCTGTTCTTTTGGTCTTTTTTTATGTTAGTATCATACTGTTTTGATTACTATAGCTTTGTAGTACAGTTTGAAATCAGGAAGTATGATGCCTATAGCTTTGTTCTTTCCTAAGGTTGCCTTCTCCCACAGAGTCCAAAAGTCTCCGGAGAGATGATATGGGGTGGGAGGTGGGAGCGGGATTCAGGGTGGGGAACTCATATACATCCGTGGCTGATTCATATCAATGTATGGCAAAACCAATACAGTATTGTAAAGCAAAATAAAGTAAAAATAAAAATTAAAAAAAAGAAAAAAAAAAAGCCTGTTCTTTATCTCTGTGTCTCTTCTAAATTCCATATATATGCGTTAGTATACTGTGTTGGTATTTTTCTTTCGGACTTACTTCATTCTGTATGATAAGCTCCAGTTTCATCCACCTCATTAGAACTTATTCGAATGTATTCCTTTTAATAGCTGAGTAATACTCCATTGTGTATATGTACCACAGCTTTCTTATCTACCACAGCCAATGGACATCTAGGTTGCTTCCATGTCCTGTCTATTGTAAACAGTGCTTCTATGAACATTGGGGTACATGTCTCTTTCAATTCTGGTTTCCTCAGTGTGTATGACCAGCAGTGGGATTGCTGGGTCTTATGGCAGTTCTATTTCCAGTTTTTTAAGGAATCTCCACACTGTTCTCCATAGTG
>SJYQ01000232.1:402095-417832 GCA_006410935.1 Redunca redunca | reverse complement strand
TATGGCAGTTCTATTTCCAGTTTTTTAAGGAATCTCCACACTGTTCTCCATAGTGCCTGTACTAGTTTGCATTCTCACCAACAGTGTAAGAGGGTTCCCTTTTCTCCACACCCTTTCTGGCATTTATTGTTTGTAGACTTTTTGATAGCAGCCATTCTGACCAGTGTGAGATGGTACCTTACTGTGGTTTTGATCTGTATTTCTCTGATAATGAGTGATATTGAGTTTGCTAGCCATCTTTATGTCTTCTTTGGAGAAATGTCTGTTTAGTTCCTTGGCCCATTTTTTGATTGGGTTGCTTATTTTTCTGGTATTGAGCTACATGAGCTACTTGTATATTTTTGAGATTAATTCTTTGTCAGTTGATTCTTTTGCTATTAATTTCTCCCATTCTGAAGGCTGTCTTTTCACTTTGCTTATAGTTTCCTTCGTTGTGCAAAAGCTTTTAAGTTTAATTAGGTCCCATTTGTTTATTTTTGTATAGTAAAGTTTCAGGATATAAAATTAATACATAGAAATTTCTATACACTAACAATGAGAAAATAGAAATTAAGGAAACAATTCCATTTATCATTGCAACAAAAAGAATAAAATACTTAGGAATAAATCTACCTAAAGAAACAAAAGATCTATATATATAAAACTATAAAACACTGGTGAAAGAAATCAAACAGAACACTAATAGATGGAGAAATATACCATGTTCATGTATCAGAAGAATCAATATAGTGAAAATAAGTACACTACCCAAAGCAATGTATAGATTCAATGCAATCCCTATCAAGCTACCAACGGTATTTTTCACAGAGCTAGAACAAATAATTTCACAGTTTGTATGGAAATACAAAAAACCTCGCATAGCCAAAGCTATCTTGGTAAAGAAGAATGGAACTGGAGGAATCAACTTGCCTGACTTCAGACTATACTACAAAGCTACAGTCATCAAGAGAGTATGGTACTGGCACTAAGACAGAAATATTGATCAATGGAACAAAATAGAAAGCCCAGAACCAAATCCACACACCTTTGGACACCTTATCTTTGACAAAGGAGGCAAGAATATACAATGGAGGAAAGACAATCTCTTCAACAAGTGATGCTGGGAAAACTGGTCAACCACTTGTAAAAGAATGAAACTAGAACACTTTCTAACACCATACACCAAAATAAACTCAAAACAGATTAAAGATCTAAATGTAAGAACAGAAACAATAGAACTCCTAGAGGAAAATAAATATAGGCAAAACACTCTCTGACATAAATCACAGCAGGATTCTCTATGACGCACCTCCCAGAGTAATGGAAACAAAGTCTTTTTTTTTTTTTAACAAATGTAAAGAGGAAACTACTCAATACCTAACTCTCTAAAAGAAGTTTGCGTAATTGAAGTTAAGAACACAAAAGAGTCTACAAAGTTCCTGAGAACTTGAAAGAATTGTAATCAATAAACTTTATACCATCAGGACTTCAAAGTAAAACTGTGTATTATTTCTGCTTTAAGATGCATGGTTCAAAGTTATCAGTACTGTAGTGACCATTAAACTCCTGTTGCATTCAAATCCCTTATTACCTCCTAGTCTTTCTTTTGTTAAATTGTCTTTTTAGTGATCCGAAAAATACTATTTAGTAAATTTAAAATTTGGACATTCAATAATATACTATAGTTTATTTTTTAATGTGTATACATCTATTGCCTCATTTCTATTCTAAAAATTAAATCTATTATAGATTTCTAGTTGTTCATACTGATAAAAATTGATGTTGAGTTGGAGAGAGAGAGAGAATTTTTAAATAGAGGCATGCTAAACTGATAAAATGAAAAGGAAAGGAGAGGGTAGAGAGAGGAGAAATAAAAGAGAAAAGAGAAGGTATGTTTCTAGAAATTCAACGATTATATGTGTCAACTGTTATTTAGGGCTCAAAGTATACACTCTGGCTTATACATCAGAGCACTGAGTGTGGAGGATGAAGAGAGACAGTTAGGTGAAGTTCCATGACCTGTAGGCCTCTGCTGCTTCCAAGAAGTCAGAGGAGGTCAAGATATAGGCTAGATTTCCAAAAAAAAAAAAAAAAAAAAAAAAGACCTACCTTTTTCACCCAGAGAGGATAAGCAATAGTGAGTTGCCCCATTTTGCCAAGGTCGTCAAGGCAAACCTAGGTATTAATTTCTTAACCCAGTCTTCCTTGATGTTCAGATTAAAGACATCATTTGCCCTTCACTCTTACTCCAATGCTTTCTTTTCTGACTAGTTAAATATATATAGTAACTATGAATCTTCATCTGCAGACCCAATTTTTAACTTTAAATCTACTATTTTTTAAAACTTTAGATCAAATTTTATCTAATCCACAGGGATTACAAGTTCATCTCAAACAGCCCAGGAGACCTTACCAACCCAGGGCAGCTTCAGAATCCAGGATCTTAATGGGATTCCTAAAATGAAAACGAAGGTTCTCACCATCTATCCATCATGGGCATAACTGACATTTGTGGTTTCCACCCAGTGGTAGTTTGATGGATCTATTATCCCAAGTTGTGGTTGAGATCTAGCCTCTAGGGTATGCTACCTAAGGGCAAAACCAACCAGAAGGGCTTGGATTCATGCTTTCTCTGAAAACCACTACTTCTTACTTTCTTTTAATTCTTGACCAGTCTCCATTTCTCTCACCTCAGCTTGATTCTCAAAGGTCTCTTCATTTCTCTGTCCCTTCTTGCTCTCCTTCCCTTAGGATACATATTACAATATCTTTGGTGAACTCTAACTTTTCCAAAATATTCTTTTGCCCTTGGCATAAGGAGATCTATCTATCTGAAAGAGAAAAGGGGAAAAACAAATCAATTAGGCACTTCAATTTTTATTCTTATCTATTATATCATGAATCAATTATTTTCATCCCACAGGGAAAACTTACTTTTGATTCAGATCCCATCCAAAACAAAATGGAGACAAGCCTCTAACATAAATTAAGAACAGTAACCTTAGCACTTGTTCAAAAGCTAATTTGGTCTATTTTCCCTAATCCCCCCAAATACTGGTTAGGTAAACTTGGGTACCAGGCAAAATTTTTGCCCCTCAAAACATACAATTTCCCCTTGGAGAAATTCTTTCCAACCCCCACTCAACACATTCTATCCGGGTGAGTTATTACATTATTCATTCAGTATATATTAAGTATCTGCTATGTGCTAGTACTATTCTAAGCACTGAGAAATCTCAGCAATGTTTTCCTTCTACGTTACAGTCTCTGTAACATGTTTCTTTTGTGGATGCCATATTCCAGAAAAGGTAAATTCAAAACTCTTAATTTTCTTTTGAAACTCAGCAAAACTCTCTAGGTAGTCATAGGGGTCTAGTCTTTGCTGAGACCACATTTCACCCTGTTTACTCCAGACCATCACTAGCAGTGTGATGGTTAATTGTGTGTCACTTTGGCCAGGCTATAATGCCCAGACCTGTACACAAACATGATTATGAATATTTCTGTGAAGTTGTTTTTGGAGGAAATTAACATTTAAATTGGTGGGCTTTGATTAAAGCAAATTATTCCCCATCATGTGGAGAATATCCAAACAGTTGAAGGCATGAATAGAACAAAGACTGCTCTCCCTTGAGCAAGAAGGAATTCTGCCAGGAGTTTGCCTTTGAATTTGGATCTCAACTCTTCCCTGGGTCTCCAGTCCACTCCTCCCTCCCCCACTCTGTAGATTTTGAACTTTGCCAAGCCTCCACAACCATGTGAACCAATTTTGTTAAATCCCTTTATGTGTCTGTCTGTCTGTCTCTTTCTCTTTTTTTCCTCTCTCTTATATATCTCTGTTGTTTCTGATTCTCTGAGAACCCTAATACATTTTGACTACCTGACATGAAGAGCCAACTCACTGGAAAAGACCCTGATGCTAAAAAAGATTGAAGACAAAAGAAGAAGAGAGCAGCACAGGATGAGATGGTTAGATAGCATCCTTGACACAATGGACATGAGTTTGAGCAAACTCCAGGACAGAGTGAAGGACAGGGAAGCCTGGTGTGCTGCAGTCCATGGGGTTACAAAGAGTTGGATATGACTTAGGACTGAACAACTGCAGCAATGCCTATTAAGGGTGCCTTATCAAGGTAACTTTGTGATTGACTATGATAGCGTTCTCCCTCAAACCCTGCAAAGTAGCAAGTTTGGGTTTTTCATAGCTATGATAATCCTCTTTGCCTCACACAGAAGTCCCAAGAGCTCACTCTCTGGCTTAAGGAGTTGAACAACCAATTATACTTCCTCTCCCTCTTTTCACAGCTCCCTTAATACTCAATAAATTATTCTACCACATAAAAGCATGTGTTTTTGTCTTTACCAATAGGTGTAAACTCTTCAAGTGCATGAATCTTATGCTCCACAGGCCATCACTGTAACACCAACACACTTATGGTGAAATCTCAAACATAGTAGAAACTCCATAAATAGATGATAGAGGAAAGAAAATTGAGGAAACTATTTGCTGAGACACTGAATGAGAAAGGTTGACCTAATTTAACCCCAAGAATTAACCCAAGCATGCAGGTGTATCTGGTTTTGCATACCTTCTCTGAAAAATGACTTACCAAGCAGAACTTCACACGTTGCGGTTATGAGGATGAATTTTTTCACTGGCTCCAGTTCACATGGTTTAAATAACGTTTCGTTTTGCTGTGAACTTTATTTTCATTTGAAACTCCACGAATGTGAAACCATTTGAATCAAACCAGATGCAAGTATTCAGAATGCCCTGTGCATTGCTTTAAGCCTGTTTCACTTGTGAAACAACCGAATTTCACTTCACTTCTAATAAACTCTCATTTGGAGTACCAGTTTGCTCAGAGATTTTTCGAACCCCTCCATCCTTACTAGATGTTTTTTTGGAGAAAATCAAATAACCTTCAAAAAAACTTAAGCCCTGATTCTTTAAAAACAGGATTCCCTCCCTCCTTTGGCAATTGTAAAATAATACAAAAATATATGTGTAAGCACATCACATGTATGTGTAATGTTTGCTTATTCAACTCACTCATACACACTCAACATTCTCTTAGTTCACTGTAAGTTATGTGGACCTATAATGATAGGCCAGTTCAGGAATGTCGGCCTTAACATTAACAGAAACGTGAAGACAAAGTTTTCCATTGTCACATACCCTACTGTTTGGATATGTAAGCTCTAATGTGGTTAGCACATGAGAAACAAATGATACTTGTTCCAACCCCAATCTAGCCTAAGCATGGACTTTTTCTTTTGTAGTGTAAAATTCATAGACAGCTAGAAAACAAATGAATTTGCAACTATAGAATATCTTCCTCAACTATTCCCATTTTTTTTCATTCAAGTTCTACTTTGAAAATCTTATCTTTAACATAGATTACTAAAAATGCTGGACTAGTGACAGATAATGTCATTTTCCATCCAAACATCGAAGTAAATGGCCTCTATTCTAATGAGTTCTGCTACATTCATTTTAGCAGCAACCACATTACATATGTCCATATTTACACACAAACAATAATCAAAGGATGGAAATAAATCTCTATGGCATTCACTTAGGGAACATTATTTATAAAAAATGTGAATGCAACAAGGAAAATGATGGTATACGTTAAACTAGAAGCAGCACAGGAGAAAACTTTATTTTTCCCATCTTTCAGTGATGGCAAGTCACACAGAAACACAATGAAAAGCAGTTCTTTTGTCATTTTTGCTCTTCTGAGTCACTGTTGTGGTTTGGGGGGGAGGGGGAAGAGAAAAGCAGTGACATGCTGCAAGCTCCTCTAGCAGCCCTGGGGGTTGGGAGTGGGGAAGGTCCACTGGGTGACCTGGCTTGGGGCCATTGACAGTTCTGATGGGATATTCAGAATACAGACTGTACAAAACTAATGATCATATAGTCTTGATATCTACTACTTGCCAGGTGCTTTGGAAGCCTTACCGATTCTTTCAGTCATGCTTCATTTACCAAGTGTTATTACACTGATTCTTCTTATAAGGAAACAAGTTTGGCAAAAGCAAGTAAGTTAGCCCCCAAATCACAGAACTAATAAGTCATGGGTCAGGCTTCAAATTTTGCAACTAATCTATACAAAAGTTCATGCTTTTCCTTCTATTAAACCCTGGAATAACAGAGCATCAGGGCTCCTTTTTTTTCTTTTTATTTTTTAATGTCATGCCATGGGGCATGTGGGAACTTAGCTCCCTCACCAGGACTTGAACCCATGTCCCCTGTATTGGGAGCATGTAGTTTTAACCACTGAACCACCAGGACAGCCCTTTTATTCTTTTTAAATATTCCTATCTTACAGTGCCTTTCTTGGTGATATCAAAGCTGTACATTCCCTGGCCCATTCTAAGTCAACTGAAAGTGAAAGTCACTCAGTTGTGTCCAACTTTTTGCAACCCCTTGAACTATACAGTCCATGGAATTCTCCAGGCCAGAATACTGGAGTGGGTAGCCTTTCTCTTCTCCTGGGGATCTTCCCAGTTCATGGATCAAACCCAGGTCTCTTGCACTGCAGGTGGATTCTTTTACCAGCTGAGCCACAAGGGAAGCCCATTCTAAGTCAAAATCCGTAGTTTCTCATGTTTCAGTTGTTGATTAAAGTACTGAATTCTATTTAAGAAAAAATATAATAAAGTTGGCTGGGGTAGAGGGAAGTACACATCTCATGGGCTGAATGGTGGCTCCCTAAAAAAGATATGTTGAATTCCTAACCCCTAATACCTCAGAATGTGACCTTACTTACTAAAAGGGTCTTCATAAAGTCTATCAAGTTAAAATGAGGTCCTTCCAGTGGGCTCTAAACCAATATGACTGGTGTCCTTATGAAAAGGGGAAATGTGAACACAGAGCCAGATACAACAAAGGTCCATATAGTCAAAGCTATAGTTTTTCTAGTAGTCATGTACAGATGTGAGAGTTGGACCACAAAGAAAGCTGAGCACTGAAGAATTGATGCTTTTGAACTGTGGTGCTAGAGAAGACTCTTGAGAGTCCCTTGGACAGCAAGGAGATCAAACCAGTCAATCCTAAAGAAAATCAACCTGGAATATTCATTGGAAGGACTGATGCTGAAGCTGAAGCTCCAGTACTTTGCCCACCTAATGCAAAGAGCTGCCTCATTGGAAAAGACCCTGATGCTGGCAAAGATTGAAGGCAGGAGGAGAAGAGAGAAACAGAAGATGAGATGATTGGATGGCATCACTGACTCTCGACATGAGTTTGAGCAAACTCTGGGAAATAGCAAAAGGCAGGAAAGCCTGGCATGCTGCAGTCCACTGGGTCACAAAGAGTTGACCACGACTTAGTGACTGAACAACAATAACAAATGTTGAAGGCTCATCGGGAGAGGATAGCTGTATGGTTGGAATGATGTATCTACAAACCCAGGATCACCAAAAATGACCAGAAAATCACCAGAGGATAGGACAAGGCAGGAAAAGATTTCTGTACAGTTTTCAGAGGGAGCATAGTCCTGTAGACACTTTGATTTTGGATGTCTATCAGGGTCTTTTCAAATGAGTCAGCTCTTTACATCAGGTGGCCAAAGTATTGGAGTTTCAGCTTCAACATAAGTCCTTCCAATGAACACCCAAGACTGATTTCCTTTAGGATGGACTGGTTGGATCTCCTTGCAGTCCAGGGGACTCTCAAGAGTCTTCTCCAACACCACAGTTCAAAAGCATCAATTCTTTGGCACTCAGTTTTCTTTATGGGCCAACTCTCACATCCATACATGACCACTGGAAAAACCATGGCCTTGACTAGACGGACCTTTGTTGGCAAAGTAATGTCTCTGCTTTTTAATATGCTGTCTAGGTTGGTCTTACACCCAGCAAATTGTATTATATGGGGACTATTTTCAATGAGAAATAAGTGATGCCAGGCACTCACTAATGGATTTAATTATGATCATAATACCATAATCAGTGAAGGACTAGGAAGCCTGGCGTGCTGCAGTCCACAGAGTCGCAAAGAGTCGGACATGACTTAGTGACTGAACAACAACAAACATTATTTTAATAAGCTGTTTTCAACTTTACCCTAATATGCTTGCAAATAGGAATAAGTACATATCTGTATGTGTTCGGGGTCTGGGTGTCTTAGTGGGCTCCAAAGCTAATAGAGGAAATCTGGCATGACCTAATGTTATATCTAATCCCTCACACTGTTCCCATCACAAGAATAGTCATTATAATATATACTGTAATTGACATAGAGCAAAACATCCAGAAGCTGTGATCTGTTGTCACTGTTGTATTTGTTTCTCATTAAAATGTAGAATTGTAAAGTATGTAGTAATGAAAAGGTCTTATGGAGAATGCTGAGGGATTATTTTTACTACTTCATTAATTCAGAGGTTCCTCATGAGTAAACCATAGTGTAAAATGATCAGCAGTGCATTTTCATCAGATCAACAGATTTTCTTTTGTTTATTTTTGCCTTTGTATCAAGTATTAATAAGCAAGAAACAAGACTTTACTGAAAGGGCCTTAACAGTCCCACAGCTTGTCTAATCTTCAAATATTTTTAAAAACTAATTTGTATTGGAGTATAGTTACTTTACAATGTTGTGTTCATGTCTGCTGCACAGGAAAGTGAATCAGTTATATATATATATATATATATATATATATACACTGAAGAAGGCAGAGCACCAAAGAATTGATGCTTTTGAACTGTGGTGTTGGAGAAGACTCTTGAGAGTCCCTTGGACTGCAAGGAGATCCAACTGGTCCATTCTGAAGGAGATCAGCCCTCGGATTTCTTTGGAAGGAATGATGCTAAAGCTGTAACTCCAGTCCTTTGGCCACCTCATGCGAAGAATTGACTCACTGGAAAAGACTCTGATGCTGGGAGGGATTGGGGGCAGGAGGAGAAGGAGACTACCCAGGATGAGATGGCTGGATGGCATCACTGACTCGATGGACGTGAGTCTGAGTGAACTCTGGGAGTTGGTGATGGACAGGGAGGCCTGGCGTGCTGCGATTCATGGTGTCGCAAAGAGACATGACTGAGTGACAGAACTGAGCTGAGCTGAAGCCTCCAGATCTGTGGAAGAATAAATTCTATTGTTTTGAGTCACCAAGGTGGTGGTACTCTGTTATGGTGGAAACCAAATGCAGCCTTCAGTGGATGAAAATCAAGAACGGCAAAGCCTTGCTATAATCAGGGTGATCCCAGGACTAGAAGACCCTGCACCACCTAGAATACCACAGAGGCCAGGCCAGGACAACAGACAGAATATGCCCCTCACCAACCTCCCGAGGTGAGACACATGCACATTCATGGAGAAGCACTACTAGAGATGAGCGATTATGGACAGTAAATTCTGATGATTTGTAGCTCAGGAAAAAAAAAAAAAAAGGAGGAGGAAAATACGGCCAGTGGCACTTTTAAAATGATGTTTCAGGACTTGAGGCTCCAGAAGTCACATGGAAGAGAGATACGTGTATAGCTGGGCAGGAAGTGAAGATCTTCACCAGCAAAAGCCAAGAATATCCCTCTGAAATATGCAGGGACCTGGAATAGCCAAGAAAGAGAAAACAGGAGAATACCCAGGATGGCCACAAAGAGGAAAAGCTGAAAATGCGTTCAAAATCAGAGGGTATATGGGGAAACTAGAAAAATGGTACAGACGAACCCATCTGCAGGGCAAGAATAAAGATATAGATAGAGAATGGATGTGTGGATATGGTGGGGGATGAGATGGTGGGATGACTTGGGAGGCTGAGGTTGACATATATACATTTCTCATCTTTGGAAAGCTTGTCAACACTCTGGCTGTGAGTATCCAGACAACTGTGAGATAAGGAACAAGGTTGGTCATAGGGTTGGAGGGAAAAGATACTAAGACTGTATGCATCTGGTAGATGACCTCGAGAGGTGGGATTGGAGGGAAATGGGAGGGAGGTCCCAAAGAGAGGGGGTATATGTATACATATAGCTGGTTCACTTTGTTGCACAGCAGAAACCAACAGGATATTGCAAAACAACTATACCCTGGAAAACATACAACAGGAAACCCAAGAGATGAGTGTGTGACAAAGGACAGAAGCTGAAGTGCCATCAGTAGGCTCAGAGTGAATCCAGTACACCTTCTAATATCTGAATAACTACACCACCCAGGAAGCATGGGACACAGCAGAAATCTTGGTTATCATGACCCTCTACAAAACCTTTTCATTAATTCCTATTAAGTAAATTTCATCCTAACTATCCTAAATTTCATAACTAGCTATCCAGACCAGTCCATTCTGAAGGAGATCAGTCCTGGGATTTCTTTGGAAGGAATGATGCTAAAGCTGAAGCTCCAGTACTTTGGCCACCTCATGCGAAGAGTTGACTCATTGGAAAAGACTCTGATGCTGGGAGGGATTGGGGGCAGGAGGAGAAGGGGACAACAGAGGATGAGATGGCTGGATGGCATCACTGACTCGATGGACGTGAGTCTGAGTGAACTCAGGGAGTTGGTGATGGACAGGGAGGCCTGGCGTGCTGTGATTCATGGGGTCGCAAAGAGTTGGACACGACTGAGCAACTGAACTACCCAGAAATATCGAGAGAGGAATGCTTCCTAAGGAGAAGCCCTAAACTATCCAGCAATTTCACACAGGGGCTCTGGGTCATGGCTGGTGCTGGACTGGTTCCCTCCAAAGCACACGGACCTGACTCAAGTTGAAGTCATTTGCTGAGTTGTGGGGACTTGTTCAACACACCTAGGAAGATAAGGGACATACAATGAGGGAGATGTGACTGATCCTAGCTGAGATTTGGAACAAAGGGTAAAAATGCACAGAGTCTGTTCCAGAGGGCAAAAGTTCCAGAGAAGAAGCTTCTCCATCTGAGTCTCAGCTTAGAGAGACCTCTGAAATAGAGAAAATTGGAATTAATTGCCCACATACTGAAATTGGGCTGATAAACGGCTGAAACTGATAAACTTTATGGGCTATTATCCTCTAAGCAGATCCACATCCTTGTGATAAAACTCTCATCAGTATAGTCATTAGTGGTCCATACAGTTTCAAATGGAAGGATAGAAATTTTTAGTCTTTCCTTTTCCCAATTATGGACATCACATGCCAAAAATTAATGGAAAATTTTGAACCTTTGGTTGGAAATAATCCAAATAGTCTAGTTTTACTTCAAATGTTTTATTTTAAAATCTCCCAAAGAATAGAATGAACCAGAGTCATATACATGCCTTTGCTTAACTCTGACAAAGTCAAATCATCCATCCATTTTTAATTTTTCAAGTTTGTAGCAGTTAAAATATTCACTAGAGATGAAAAGATTTAAATACACACCAATAGAAAATTTGTGACAGAATAAAATATGTTTATAGATTAGCGAGATTGCTGAAAACATATTTCTGCAATTATTGCATATGAGTTTACTAAGGATTCTTATTTTGGGTAATAACTAAGTGCAGTAGCAAAAAAAAAAATCTGTTAAACTATTAAGATGAACATTCTAAACAGTCCACTTCGAGAGCAAATGAGATTGGCATATCTACACTTAATAACTATAACACAGATTACAAAACACTAAAATGCAGAAAGGAAAGCCCTCTGCAAATGCTATCCTCCACCACCCTCCCCCACACATACCCAGCCAAAATGCCTCCCATTTTTTTTAAACACAGGAAACATTTGTGGGACAAACGTAGACTAGGAAGAACTCGATCATGCTCCCAAGTCAGCTCAATTTGAAATAAATCAGAAGCTAAGGACACTGATACGCTTGTCCTGTTTCTTCCTCTCTGCTTGCCATTTTCAAGGCCCACTATTTAGAAATACAGCCTTCCATGACCTCTCTGTCTCTCTGAATTTCAACTTTTGTTTCCATTTATTGATGAGTGTTTTAAGGTATACACATAGATGTTGTGGAGAAAAGAAAATGAATATCTTCAGACATTTGGCCTGCAATTTTTTTTTAACTTTTCATTTTATATTGACACATTGCCATACATACACAAAAGAACTCAGCCATACATACACAAGTATCCATTCTCCCCTAAACTCCCCTTCCATCCAGGCTGCCACAGAACAGTGAGTGCTATACAGCAGGTCCTTATTTGTTATTCATTTTAAATACAGCAATGTATATATGTCCATTCCGAACTTTCAAACTACCCCTTCTTCCCAGCCTTCTCCTTTGGTTCATCCTCTATGTCTGTGAGTCTGTTTCTGTTTTGCAAATAAGTTCATTTGTATCATTTCCTTTTAGATTCTACCTATAAGTGATGTCATAAGATATTTCTCCTTCTCTAACTTAACTTCACTCAGTATGACAGTCTCTAGGTCCATCCCTGTTGCTGCAAATGGAATTATTTCATTCTTTTTAACTGGGCCTGGAATCTCAACAATAGGATGAGACTATCTGGAGAAGGAAATGGCAACCCACTCCAGTATTCTTGCCTGGATAATCCCATGGACAGAGGAACCTGGTGGACTACAGTTCATGGGGCCGCAAAGAGTTGGACATGACTGAGCAACTGAGCACACATTACTAGTTCACCTATGTTATTATTTGAAACAGCCTAATTCAGCGTAGAAAGACTGAAGCCAAAATTGTCTACAAGCATCACTCGTGTCCCGTCTTTATGCAGCAGCCCCAAAGGGGAGCTGTGTGTATGAGGAAATACTATTCCTAACAACTCTTGGGCTAAAAGCAGTCCTCAGGATGGCCATTGGGTTTCTTCAAAGATTTGTTTTTACCAAAAGTTTGGCCACTGCTCATGTGTATATATCACTGTTAGGCTTTCATTCCCCAGGGAAGCCCAGAAACATTCACTAGGTTGAAGGAACTTTTCTCAAAAAGGCCAAGATGAACCTAGTATGTATCATAAAGCAACTTGCCCAGCTGCTAACCTTGGCTAAGTGCTTCTACATAACTGTGGGCTTATGACAACATCTCGTCCCATGGTCTCCAGACAACTGGAACAAAGCAGAGAAAACAATATCAGGCAAAGCCATGTGATGCTTCTGTTTCATATCGACACAGTCATGTTAGAGGTTGACTTCTCACTCCAAGTGGACTCTTCAGAGCAGCCTGGGACATCACCTTCCTTATCATTATAATCTGCAGCATATCACCGTTGATAAACTCTTTGTATCCCCATGGACTGTAGCCTTCCAGGTTCCTCTGTCCATTGGATTCTTCAGGCAAGAATACTGGAGTAGGTCACCATGCCCTCCTCCAGGGGACCTTCCAGACCCTGGGTTCAAACCCCCATCTCTTATATCTCCTGCATTGGCAGGTGGATTATTTACCACTAGCAACACCTGGGAAGTGCATAAATCAACTATATTCCAATTAAAAAATAATAATAGAATGGTGGCATACTTAATGAAATATGGTGTGTCAGAGACTCATACAAGACTTCTCATATTTGACACAGCTAAAGATAAGCTAACGTATTGATAAATTCATCGAGCTTTGGAAATCACAGACTTTCTGTTCCTGTAGAGGAACAAGAGGAACTGGGATGACGACTGTCACCGGTGTTTCAGATAAGAGGTGAAACTCTAACACATGCATCTGCAAACTATGAAACCAAGATGCTAATCCAGAAGGCAAAATGATTGGAAACAAAAAGAATGAAAGATGATGAATCTGAAGCCAAAGAAATTAATTTTAGTGAGTCATGTCAAGAGAAAATGAAATGGTAGAGGATCAAAAGGAAAGAAGAGGAATGCTGACCAGAGGCTATGGTCCAAATGAAGCAGAGAATCACATCCTAAAAGGTTAGAGGAAACATGTTGTCGTTTAGTCACTAAGTCGTGTCTGACTCTTTTGTGATCCCATGGACTGTAGCTAGGACCCCATGGACTGTAGACTGGAGTGTGTTGCCATATCCTTCTCCAGGGGATCTTTCCAGCCCAAATCTGTGTCTCCTCCACTGGCAGGTGGATTCTTTACCACTGAGCCACCAATGCTTCCGTGGTAAATATAGAAGCTATCTAATTCAATTTCTTCATTGTGCAGATAAGCAAATCAAGCAAGAAAACACAATGATTTACCTAAAGATTAAGAGCAGTAATAGAGAACACAATTCCATTCTCTCTCTACCCTATGAAGTAATATCTGTACTATTAATAAAATTCTCAAGAAAAAGGGACAGATGGCACCATTATAAAAATCTAATGGAATTGAATTTCATCTGTGAAACCTACATCTTTCTCTATATTTATTCAGTTCAGTTCAGTTCAGTTTCTCAGTCATGTCCAGCTCTTTATGACCCCATGAACCACAGCATGCCAGGCCTCCCTGTCCATCACCAACTCCCGGTGTCCATTCAAAATCATGTCCATTGAGTCAGTGATGCCATCCAACCATCTCATCCTATGTCATCCGCTTCTCCTGCCCTCAATCTTTCCCAGCATCAGGGTCTTTTCCATTGAGTCAGCTCTTTGCATCAGGTGGCCAAAGTATTGGAGTTTCAGCTTTAACATCAGTCCTTCCAATGAACACCCAAGGCTGATCTCCTTTAGATTGGACAGGTTGGATCTCCTTGCAGTCCAAGGGACTCTCAAGAGTCTTCTCCAACACCACAGTTCAAAAGCATCAATTCTTCAGTGCTCAGCTTTCTTCATAGTCCAACTCTCACATCCATATGACCACTGGAAAACCATAGCCTTGGCTAGATGGACCTTTGTCAGCAAAGTAATGTCTCTGCTTTTTAATATGCTATCTAGGTGGGTCATAACTTTCCTTCCAAGGAGTAAGTGTCTTTTAATTTCATGGCCGCAGTCACCATCTGCAGTAATTTTGGAGCCCAGAAAAATAAAGTCAGCCAGTTTCCTCTGTTTCCCCATCTATCTGCCATGAAGTAATGGGACCAGATGCCATGATCTTAGTTTTCTGAATGTTGAGCTTTAAGCTAACTTTTTTCACTCTCCTCTTTCACTTTCATCAAGAGGCTCTTTAGTTCTTCACTTTCTGCCATAGGGTGGTGTCATCCGCATATCCGAGGTTATTGATTTTTCTCCCAGCAATCTTGATTCCAGCTTGTGCTTCCTCCAGCCCAGCGTTTCTCGTGATGTACTCTGCATATAAGTTAAATAAGCAGGGTGACAATATACTATCCTAAAGTAGCTGAATTAATCCACTCACTGAGTTAATTTCATATTTTCAGGGCATGTATTTCAACTCAACAAGTTATAGATGTTCTTTTAAAAAACAGAAATAGCCATAACACATGCATATCAGGTTTGAACATCATTTCTGTCATCCACCAGAAAATGAGACAGAAAATCCCATTAGCATTTTGTTAGGATGGTGCCTCCAATGTAAAAAACCACAGTTCTAGCTTCTTTCTAACAACACTCAAATCTAAAACTGTTTTCCATCCCTGTTTCCCCCTTTATATTCATTACTTGGCACACAAGAAGCATCTCTTCTCTTCTGAGAACATCTTTGAACACAGAACACAGTGTGCCGTACAAATATCACATTGACTATAATCTAACTGAAAACCATGTGGTCCTGACATTTGCTGCAGTCCCTTCTTCTCTCCTCAAGCACCATACCCTAAATTTACATTCTGCTAGAGAGTCTGGAAAATCCCATGGACAGAAGAGCCTGGTAGGCTGCAGTCCATGAGGTCACTAAGAGTCGGAGAAGACTGAGGGACTTCACTTTCACTATTCACTTTCATGCCTTGGAGAAGGAAATGGCAACCCACTCCAGTGTTCTTGCCTGGAGAATCCCAGGGACGGGGGCG
>SJYQ01000232.1:383847-399702 GCA_006410935.1 Redunca redunca | reverse complement strand
TTTTTTTTTCTGGAAGCATAAGCTTGGAGCCTCAGAAGGGCTGTTTATTTCTTTGCCTTTTGGAGGAGAGCTTTTCCCTCCCCCAAGCCCAGGCCCTAGGCTGCACTCCCCACCCCGTGTTTTCGCAGAGCTTCCAACGTGGGGGTGAAAGGTGGCTCACTGAGGGAAGACATGGAACTTGAGTCATGATCTGTGTCCTTCCAGCTGTGCTCTCTGTTGACATCCAGTGGGAAAGCTGGTGGTGGGAGGGGTGACTTCATCAAAACATTGCATGCAGTATCTCGAAAGCTCCTCTGACAGGCCAGAGCTGGGTCTGCATACCTGGGGAACCAGGCTTGTGCCCAACTCGATTCCCATTTGCTGAATTAATAAATAATAGAAAGAAGCCATCAATCAAGAAAGGAACACATGCATAAAAAGCCCAGACTCGGAGAGAGAGTGGGCTGAATACCTTGAAAGGCATTTTTGTTATGCACAGGCATGATTTTTGACACAGTAATTCAACACATCTGCTTGCTGGTTTGCTCGTTGGGAATGAGATTCTGGAAAAGATTGGGTATAAGAAAGAGTATGAATTATATTCTCTTTCTGTGATCGTTCTCTCTGTGATTTCACTATTCACCAAAGCCAATAAATAGTAAACTTCTAATTTATTCATTATTCCTACTGTTGGGATTCTGACGGGGCTCCAGCAGAACAGCTGCCCTCTGTCCTCATTTTGGATAAACAGAACATTCTTTAGGAGCATATGGACGTGTGGGTGTGGGCCTGTGGTGCATGGTGTGGGGGAAGGATAGTGAAGGCCTGGAAAAAGTAATACTTTGAAACTTAAAAGGCAAATTGCACCTATTTCAGCAAATTGGAAATTGATGGTGTGTAACTCTGAAGGGCCTAGCAGTAGCTATTATTTCCATTCAGGCTATTATTAACTGGTAATATTTTCTCTAGTAAACATTCAGTTGCCATAGCAACAGGAGTCGTGTCATATGGACACAAGGACTCCCTGGCTTTGCTGGAGAAAATGGATGGTGTTTTAAATGAACTTTAGAAAAGGCAAAGAGACTGGCCAAAAGATATTTTGGAAACATTAAATTCAATTATTTTGCTGGAGACAAAGGAAAGAAGGGAGCTCTGATAAAGTGGAAAACTGCACAAACCCTCTGCTGATACCTCCTCAGCAAGCACAGAAGTGTCTTTCTTCCTGCGTGAACCAAACCCTTCACTGTGCCCTAGGTGTTACCACATGCCCCCTGCTCATGAGCTTACTGACAGGGTCAAATGTGGTTTCTAAATCCTCTAGCTTCCCTCTCTCCCCTCACGACACCTCCCCATGGATATCTTTTAAATTACCATCTGTACTGGCATGCACATGCCGGCAAAAAAATAGCAAATCATCAGAATACAGCTCAATAAACTACTTCAAAGAGAACAAAAAATACACCTCTGTGCCCACTGCACAGTCAAGAAACAGAATACAGCAGTGCCCAGAGAGCCTGTCTAAGCTCCATTCTATATACTAATTGCCACACGTTAGTGATAACCACCAGAAGTTAACTTCTCTTGTGTTTTAAATTTACATAACTAGACATTCATACTACACACTGTGCCATCTAGCTTCATTCACTCTAAGATACAGTCACTAGAATCGTCCATATTATTGTGTGAAAGAAAAGTATATCCATTTCATTGTGTATTACTTCCCTAAGGCTGCTGTAACCACAGACTAGGTGACTTAACAGAAGTCTGTTGTCTGATGGTTTTGGAAGCTAGATGTGCAAGATCAAGGCAACAGCAGCACCAATTCCTTGTAGAGGAGAGTCTATTCCATGCTCATCTCTCAGCTTCCAGCGGCTTGCAGGCAATCTTTGGCACTTCTGGTCTTGTAAATGTATCATTTTGCTCTCTACCTTCATGTTCACATGGCACTCTCCTTGTGTGTATCTCTCTCTCTTTACAAGGCATTATTTTTATAAGGACACCAGTCATATCAGATTAGAGGCTCAACCTATCTCAGTATGACTTCATCTTAAATAATTACATGGGCAATGACCTTATTTCCAAATAAAGATTGGGACTTCAAAATGTGCATTTGGAGGAGAGCACAGGTGGCCCTAGTGGTAAAGAACCCACCCCTGATGCAGGAAATGTAAGAGATGTAGTTTCGATCCCTGAGTCAGGGAGATGCTATGGAGGAGGGCATGACAACCCACTCCAGTATTCTTGCCTGGAGAATCCCATGGACAGAGGAGCCTGGCGAGTTAGAGTCCATGGGGTTGCAAAGAGTCTGACATGACTGAAGCCACTTAGCACACACAATTAAAACCATGACAAGTGCTATCAAGTATTCCATTGCATACATATACCACGATGTATGTATTCACTCTACTGTTGATGGACATTGGGTAATTCCTAAACTGGGCTATTCTTTTCCTTTTTAATTAATTGATTTATTTTTGACTGGGCCAGGTCTTCACTGCTGCACAGGCTTTTCTCCAGTTGCCATGTACAGGCTTCTCATTGCAGTGGCTTCTCTTGTTGCAAAGCACAGGCTCTAGGAAGTGTGGCCTTCAGTGATTGTGGCACGTGGACTCAATAGGTGCGGCTCCTGGGCTCCAGAGCACAGGCTAAGCAGTTGTGGTGTAGTATGTGAGATCTTCACGGATCCGGGATCCAACGCATGTCTCCTACATTGGCAGGTGGATCCTTTACCACTGAGCCACCAGGGAAGCCCTGGGCTCTTCTGTAATGGACCAGGTTTAATCCTTGACGAAATGAAAGAGCATGAAACTTACCTTTGGTATTCTTTATTTCTTTGTTCTGGCTGTCCCACTGTATATTTTCCTCCCTTCTCAGTGTCTTTTTTCTCTACAGGTTCTACTCTGTCCTAGCTACTTAACAGCAACTATAAGTTTTGCCAATTTGGTCTTCAGAAGTTACGCTTCTGTCCAAATTTCCCTTTAGAAGGAGAGTCCACAAGACCAGAAATCAGCTAAACTTAATGGAATGCCTCTCTACACTTGAACTCCAGGATGTGGGAAAATCCTTGGAGGAGGGTTGGCAAGAGTTTTCCCCCAAATCAAACAGGGAAACCCATGGAGACTTTCGTTACACAACATGATCCACACATAGTGTGCTAGTAGGCACCCCGTGATAGAATGATAGCAACAGTGAGAAATGGTACAGATGAATCTATTTGCAAAGCAGTAGAGACAGATATCAGTCTGTTAAGATATAATTCAGTCGCTCAGTCGCATCCAACTCTTTGTGACCCATGGACTGCAGCACACCAGGCTTCCCTGTCCATCACCAACTCCCAGAGCCTACTCAAACTCATGCCCATCGAGTCGGTGATGCTATCCAACCATGTCATCCTCTGTCGTCTTCTTCTCCTCCCACCTTAAATCTTTCCTGTCTTTTCCAGTGAGTAAGTTCTTCACATCAGGTGGCCAAAGTACTAGAGCTTCAGCTTCAACATCAGTCCCCCCAATGAACACCCAGGACTGATCTCCTTTAGGATGGACTTGTTGGATCTCGTTACAGTTCAAGGGACTCTCAAGAGTCTTCTCCAACACCACAGTTCAAAAGCATCAATTCTTCAGTGCTCAGCTTTCTTTATAGTCCAACTCTCACATCCATACATGACTACTGGAAAAACCATAGCTTTGACTAGATGGACCTTTGTTGGCATAGTAATGTCTCTGCTTTTTAATATGCTGCCTAGGTGGGTCATAACTTTCCTTCCAAGGAGTAAGCATCTTTTAATTTCACAGCTGCAGTCACCATCTGCAATGATTTCGGAGGCCAGGAAAATAAAGACTCTCACTCTTTCCATTGTTTCCCCATCTATTTGCCATGAAATGATGGGACCGGAGGCCACGATCTTAATTTTCTGAATGTTGAGTTTCAAGCCAGCTTTTTCACTCTCTTTCATTTTCATCAAAAATCCCTTTAGTTCTTCTTCACTTTCTGTCATAAGGGTGGTGTCATCTGCATATCTGAGGTGATTGATATTTCTCCCAGCAATCTTGATTCCAGCTTGTGCTTCACCCAGCCAAGTGTTTCTCATGACGTACTCTGTATATAAGTTAAGAAAGCAGGGTGACAATATACAGCCTTGATGTACTCTTTTCCCAACTTGGAACCAGTCTGTTGTTCCATGTCCAGTTCTAACTGTTGCTTCTTGACCTGCATATAGATTTCTCAGGAGGCTGGTCAGGTGGTCTGGTATTCCCATCTCTAAGAATTTTCCACAATTTGTTGTGATCCACCCAGTCAAAGGCTTTGGCATAGTCAATGAAGAAAAAGTAGATGTTTTCCTAGAACTCTCCTGCTTTTTCAATGATCCAGCAGATATAGAGAACAAATATATGAACACCAAGAGGGAAGGGGAGAGGAAGGAAATGGGAGATGGTGATTGATACATATACACTATTGATACTATGTATAAAAGAGATAACCAATGAGATCCTACTCTATAGCACAGGGAGCTCTATCTAATGTACTGTAGTGACCTGAATATGAAGGAAATCCAAAGGGGAAGGTATATATGTAGACACACAACTAATATTTTTTGCTATACCGTAGAAACTAACACAACATTGTAAAGCAAGTATGTCGCTGGTATTGCCGTGTAGTCGCTCAATCATGTCTAACTCTTTGAGACCCCATGGACTGTAGCCCACCAGGTTCTTCTGTCCATGAGATTTCCCAGGCAAGAATACCAGAGTGAGTTGCTACTTCCTTCTCCGGGGGATCATCCCAACCCAGAGTTCGAACTTGTGTCTCCTGCACTGGCAGGCAGATTCTTTACCACTGAGCCACCAGGGAAGCCCAAAGCAAGAGTACTCCAATTAAAATTAATTTGAAAATGATAACAGGTGCATTTGTTACTGCCTGAATAATTCATAGCTTAGAACAACAATAATTTATTCTCACTGATCTGGATGTCGGCTGAAGGTCAGCTGAGCCAGGCTGGACTCCTGATCTAAGCTTCAGGATAGGTTCAAGTCTGCTCAACACATGTTTTTTCTCATGTCCAAATTTCAAATGCAAGAAAGGCAAAGTTCGTGTTCAGACACATCTCAAGCCTCTGTTCACCTCACCTCAATTCAATGTCAAGTTACCATTGACAACGGTAACTCACATGACCAAGAACACAGAAGTGGGGAGGGGAGGTATAGTCTTCCATGGAGATGAAGGCCATGACTATTTGCTGAATAGTAAGGTCATCTGTCATGGAAAAGATGAGACATTTCTATGTTTAGATGACATAAGGTACAGATAGAAATGAGCTGAAATGATTTATCTCTGACTTGATGATTTCCTCAGATTAACTAAGGATTTCCAAGCTGAATATCTTCCTTCTCTGATGAGCTGACATGATATAATGGTGATTGCCTTGGTTTGCTAATGCTGCATAGCAAATACCACAGACTGGGTGGCTTAAACAATACAAATTTATTGTCTCACAGTTCTGGAGTCTAGGAGTCCAAGCCCAAGGTGCTGGCAGGGCTGGTTTTTGCTGAGCCCTCTCTCTTGGCTAGCAGATGCCTGTCTTCTCCTGTGTCCTCACATGGTCTTCTTCAGTGTGTGACTGTCCAAATTTCTTTACTGAAAAGGACACCAGTCATATTGGATTAGGGCCCACTCTAATGACCTCATTCAAACTTAATCACTTCTTTAAAGAACTTATTTCCAAATGCCATTACATTCAGAGGTACAAGGGGTCAGGATTTCAACATACAAATTTGGCAGGGGGACACAAGTCAGCCTCGTGTGGGTGCATGCTCAGTCGCTCAGTCATGTTGACTCTTTGGGAATCCGTGGATGCCAGGCTCCTCTGTCCATGGGATTCTGCAAGCAGGAATACTGGGGTGGGTTGCCATTTTCTCCTCCAGGAGATCTTCCCAACCCAGGGATCGAACCCAGGTCTCCTGCATTGGCAGGCAGATTCTTTGCCACTGCATAACCTGAGAAGCCCTCTAACTCAACCATAAACAGTGGTCAAAAGCATAGGTTCTAGAATCAAACAGCAGTGGCTTTGAATCATGCATCGACCACTTTCTAACTGGGTGACCAACTTTTCCAATCTTTTTTCTCATTTGTCCCATCTCTAAATCTGGAGATCATAATATCTCCTCAGGAGATGGCTTTGCCATCACCTTTAGGAGTAAATACACAGAATACTGTCACAGTTATAAAACTCACAAATCATTGCTGTTGCCATTATTATTTTATTATTAAAATATTTTAGCAAAGTACATTCAAAGTCAGGCCAATAGCATAACCAAGTCAGGCCAATAGCAAGCCCTAAATAATTTTATGCCTCTTTAAAGAAATGTGTTTTTTTTTAGTTAATTTATTTTTTTTAATTGGAGGATAATTACTTTACCATATTATGATGGTTTTTGCATCAACATGAATCAGCCATAGATATACATGTGTGCCCCCGATTCTGAACCCCGCTCCCACCTCCCTCCCTACCCTGTCCCTCTAGGTTGTCCCAGAGCACCAGCTTTGGATACCCTGCTTCATGCATAGAACTCGCACTGTCATCTATTTTTATATATAGTAACATATATGTTTCAATTCTATTCTTTCAAATCATTCCACCCTTGCCTTCTCCCATAGAGTCCAAAAGTCTGTTCTTTACATCTATGTCTTCTTTTAATTTAAAAAAAAAAAAAAAAAAAAAACACCTTTTTTTAAAAAGCACCTTCTTACTCTTTCCCTGCAAAGGTCTTCAGAGTTAGGTATGCACTTCATTTTGCAGCTGAAGAAAATGGGGCACATCGAGGTTTAAGCAATTTGACTGTCAGTGTGGGGTTAGGGGAAGATAAGCTGCTACAGGAATCCAGTCTTTTTTAACAAACTTGGCTCACAGATCTCAAGTGAACTGACTTTACTCCTTCCTTTGCTTCAATGATCATATACAGTTTGATTGGAGAGTTACACTATAATTTCACAGTGATTACATGCCCCTGAAGATCATTTTGTAAGTAAATGTTTTGAAACCAAAGATAATCATTGTTGTATGACCATAAGCCTTTTTCTTATGCCATATTCTCCACCAAAGAATGTAACCAAGCTAAAGTTTCATTTAAGAGTTTCTGTAGCTGGCTCTGGGCTCCGTTCTGCATTTCTGGAACTCCGATGCCATCGGGGTCTCTGGAGACACATTACTGTTTCCTGGCCTCTGGGATAACCTCTATCCTTTCCACTTCAGCACAAACACAAAGAAAGCTGCCATGGTGCTCTTGACACGAGGACTCACAAACACAAGCTAAGATGAATCAGAACCCAGTCCTTGTATAATAAGCTATTCAAAAGTGGAACATCCTGTCCAGAAGCTCTGAAATGTATTCTGATATCTGGGCATACCAAAGGTCCTCTCCTTTTAGAAACTTCCTAATTGCTTGGCCACATTGTCTCCAGGAACATATCCAGGTTCAAGAATTCTCTAAGTTGGTAGGTCAGAGCTGCGTCTACCTAATAACTCCAGAGGATAGCTCAGAACTGTGGCTTCCTTAGTGCTCTATTGACAAAGCAATAAACTACAGTACTGGATTTGGAGACGGAAATGGCAACCCACTCCAGTATTCTTGCTGGAAAATTCCATGAACAGAGGAGCCTAGCAGGGTCGAAAAAGAGTCGGACACAACTGAGCAACTAAACAACAACATGGACCCTTTTTCTAGGTGGTCTACCTTTCCTGAATTTGCAAACCAGCCTGAGATTTTTATAAAGGGTGATAAAAATTTAGATTATACATATTTATAGACCTACAGAGCAAACAAAGTGATTCTTTGTGCCAAGCCACTTCAGTCATGTCCAAGTCTTTGCAACCCTATGGACTGTAGCCCCCCAGGCCCCTCTGTCCATGGGATTCTCCAAGCAAGAATACTGGAGTGGGTTGCCATGCCCTACTCCAAGGGATCTTCCCAATCGAATGTGAGTCCCTTATGTCTCTGTTTTGGTAGGTGGGTTCTTTACCACTAGTGCCACCTGAGAAACCCAAGTGATTCTTTGCCCATGAGATTAGCCTTCTGGCTCATGAGTCTCAGAGTAAAAAGCAAAAGAGAAGCATCTTGATAGTCACAATTATATTCATCAGCTACCATTTTTCCAGAGTCACAAGAGAAAATGTGACACCTTTTTTTTTTTTTTAGATGATATGAAAAGGGCTTACAGTTTACATTTCTTCAGTCTCTGTCACTTATTTCTCAGAACCCTGTCTCACTCCTTTGTGGTCATGTGGTAAAGCTCATCTGGAACACATGATGTTTATATTGACTTGCCTTTTTATTCCATTTTCACTTTTTGGTGTAAAAGCAAAGGCTTTCTGGGCTTAATAATGTTTTTCACTCTTTTCATGGAAATGGTTTTTAGAAACAGAAATGATAGCAGTTTCCATATTCACATTTCCCAATAAACTTGTCATCAAAAGTTCTCAAAGAGCTCTCATTAATCACTTTTAGTCATTTCTTCCATGCAAATGAAGAGAGCTTGAAATGCTTTGAGCTGTGCTTGCAGTGGATTCAAAGGCAAAACCTAAAATAATATTGCTTTTTTTTTTTTCAAAGAATTGAAGATGCCCCTCCATGATTCCTGGATATTGATAACACTGAGGGATCAGATTTTCCTAAAGACAGGAGGAGAATACACCTCCTGCTGGAAGCAAGAAAAACAAGAAAATGATAAGAAACATTTTCTTTAGAACAGACCCAGAAAAAGATGTCATTTAAGTTGAACAGTTTCTATTGTTGCTCATTTGAATTTGGTAGATATTGTCTTGAACACTGAACTGTTGAAATCAAGAGATCATAAACGATGGAGAGAATCAAAATTAAAAGTTAAATCCTTGCCTGTGTGTGGATGTGTGAGGCTGTGTATATTTTCTGCAGATGGACAAGCCAGCTTGTACTTTCCTTGCCTGAGTGTGGACGTGTGACATTGTGTATATCTTCTGCAGATGGACAAGCCAGCTTGTCCTTTCATTCATTTGCAGACTGTTTTGCCACAGACTGCCCTTCCAGAACTCCGGATAAACTATTTAGGTGGGATTTCTGGATCAGTTGCTGGAAATGCGATCCAATCTACCCCCCTGGTTTCCTGTGTAACCCGGAGACCTTAATCTCTGTACCCTGTTTCCTCATCAGTAATTTTATTCAAATGTGGTGGGGTGGGAGAGGTGAAGAGGTGGGGGAGTCATATGGAGGTCAAGAGGGTGAAGGGAGAAATACAAAAAATAAATTTTTGTGAGAGTAGTTATGTAGATTGCCTGAATATCCTATCAGATCTTCATGGGTCACACATTTTTGCTGGAAGAATTCATGAATTCATTAGAAAAACAAGAAAGAGAAGAGATTTTGTAGGTATGTCTATTTATATATCCCAAGACTATTACAGTTCTGTACATTTACGTTCTGAATAAGATATAGAATGAAGGGGGTGTGGTATACGTTTCTACAGACCCCTGACTCTCTCCCTAACTAGGACTGTAAGAAGAGAAGCTTCTTCTTAAAATTGTAAGAAGAGAAGCAAAAGTAAGAATATTTAAGTTAGTTTAGTTTTCTTAATGTGACTGTGAAACAGCAGTTTTCAGCCCAGACTGGGCATCAGAACCTCATCTAAATCTTTCCAAAAATATAGATGTTTGACTCTACACTTAAGCTACTTGAATCAGAATTTCTGAAATACTCATAAATCTCCACAGGTAATTCTGAGAAGCAAAATTGGGAAATATGTAGGCTTGAAGGATTCTGATTCTTTTGGAACTCATCAAGAACATTCTCATCACTGATTGCTATTTTCCTTTGCTCATTTTAAAAACAAGTGGACATCATCTGAATTAAACACTTGAGTTTGTGTTGGATATTTACAATAGGTACTTTCCTGTATAACACTGTCCAAAAAAATTATTCATATTTCAAATTCCTACCACCCCACCATGTGAATCAGTAGAATCTTGTTTTTGATCAGTTGTTCAGTCATGTCTAACTCTCTGCGATCCCATAAACTGCAGCAAGCCAGGCTTCATTGTCCTTCACCATCTCCCAGAGTTTTCTCAAACTCATATCCGTTGAGTTGATGATGCAAATATCTTTCTGTGAGTCAAAGTTTCTCACCCTTAGTACCATTATCATTTTAAGTGAGATGACTTTTTGTTGTGAAGGACTGCCCTGTGCATGACAGAATATTTACCAGCATCCCTGGCCTCTGTCTAGGAGAACCCGGTTTGATCCCTGGGTCAGAAAGATCCCCTGGAGAAGGGATGGGCTATCCACTTCATTATTCTTGGGTTTCCCTGGTGGCTCATACAGTAAAGAATCTGCCTGCAATGTGGGAGACCTGAGTTCAATCTCTGGGTTGGGAAGATTCCCTAGAGGAGAAGTGGGCATGGCGACCCACTTCAGTATTCTTGCCTGGAGAATCCCCATGGACAGAGGAGCCTGGTGGGCTACAGTCCATGAGGTCACACAGAGTCAGACATGACTGAGCAACTAAGGACACTGGCCTCTGTCTACCAGGTTCAACAACCAAAAAAATGTCTCCAATCCTGGCCAAGTATCCTCTAGAGCACAGAATCAGCTCCAGATGAGAACCACTGCTTTGTCTGAGAGGAAGAAACACACAGCAATAGCATTGCATTAACTATTTCTCATCCGTCAAGCTTTCCTTGGATTTCCCTGGTGGCTCAGATGGTAAAGAATCTACCTGTAATCCAGGAGATCGATGTTCAACCCCTGGATCAGGAAGATCCCCTGGAGATGAGAATGGCAATCCACTCTAGTATTCTTGCCTGGACAACTCCATGGTCAGAGGAGCCTGGCAGGCTATAGTCCCTGGTGTCTGATCTGGGTCTCCTAGGACACTCAGGGGATCTTCCTGATGCTCTGGCATCAGTAGTACATGTTCTCTTTACTGCTACCACCAACTTGTTGCACCCTTTAATTGCTGTTGCTGTTGTTCAGTCGCTGAGTCATATCCAATTCTTTGTGACCTCATGCACTGCAGCACATTAGGCTCCCCTGTTCTTCACCACCTCCTGGAGTTTGCTCAAATTCATCTCCATTGAGTCAGTGATGCTATCTAACCATCTCATCCTCTGCTGTCCCCTTATCCTTCTGCCCTCAATCTTTCCCAGCATCAGAGTCTTTAATCCTTCAATTACCACCTCTTACTATCCCTGTGGTCTCCACCAGGGAAAGGTAATTACTAGTGAATAACCACTGCTCCATTCTGCCATCTCTAGAGCAATCATAGAGCTGCTCAAGGCCATTCTTCTTCCAAAGACTTCTCCTAAGAAGCCATTCCCTCAAGATAACTCTATCCCAAAGAATTAAGTGTTAAAGGCTCTGGATGTCAGGAAGAGTAAATTGTCTTCCTTCTGAGACATAATAATTTTATGTTTAATTATTTACCATTGTAGTTTCTCATCTCTTTTACTATGTTCTTCCCCCAATCACTGAAGTAACTTGAGGGTTTTCTTTATGCAATCTTGACAGATACAGTCTGAAGTAGTTACTTGAAACACTGGATAGGTTTTGTAAATCTACAGCAGAAACAAATGTCATGAAAGCCAAGATGATATATATGTTCATTCTGGGACTCAAATTACATCCAAAGGATAAGAAGGTAAACGGGAAAGAGAGAATCTTGAGTTGACAAAATTTAAATACTAAATTGATACATGCCAAAGCAGAGTGATCACTGCAACTTAAACTGGAAAACTGAGTTTTCCTTGACAGTAACAAAGAAGCTGTTACAGTTAGGCTTGGGTATAGAGAAGTTATTTTAAAAATTATATTTCTGCAGGTGAGAATGTATAACTGTTTAATGACAACCCCTGCACCATTTTCACCCTGGACAAAAACCTCTGAACTCCCCAAATGACCTTTTCACTTCCATTTGAGCCGATGGTTTTTCCATTTCCCCCTCACTGGATAAGGAAACTCAATTCTATGACAATTGTTTGATGATCTTTTTTGTCCCCAAGATTAGTGATATCATACAAAACTGTTGCATTTTTTATACGTTAGAAAATGCACGCATTTTTGCTGTGGTCTCTTGTACATTATCTCAAGTAATTATCTCCATTTTACAAATAAGAATCAGACAAAGAAAGATGAAGTAACTTGATCAAAGTTAACAAATGACAATTCTCAGACTACCACATCAATCTGCTGATTTGAATACCATGTCCTACACAATGTATCCTGGTAGCTAAATATTCCAAAGTGCTTTCAAAATTGACAGGAAATAGTTTTATGAATATCTTAGATTATAAGATATTTGAAGCAGAGCAGTGCCTTTCTATGTTTGTTAATCTGCACTATTTGGCAAGTAACAGTACAATGTTGCAAAGGGCACAAATGGAAATGGGATCCTTGCCATGTCATAACAGGTCATCGTGGCTGGCTTCTCAACAATCTATTTTATATAGACACCATTTTCGAGTTGGACTGTGAAGAAGGCTGAGTGCCGAAGAATTGATGCTTTTGAACTGTGGTGTTGGAGAAGACTCTTGAGAGTCCCTTGGACTGCAAGGATATCCAACCGGTCCATTCCGAAGGAGATCAGTCCTGGGATTTCTTTGGAGGGAATGATGCTGAAGCTGAATCTCCAATACTTTGGCCACCTCATGCGAAGAGTTGACTCATTGGAAAAGACTCTGATGCTGGGAGGGATTGGGGGCAGGAGGAGAAGGGGATGACTGAGGATGAGATGGCTGGATGGCATCACGGACTCGATGGATGTGAGTCTGAGTGAACTCTGGGAGTTGCTGATGGACAGGGAGGCCTGGCGTGCTACGATTCATGGGGTCGCAAAGAGTCAGACACGACTGAGCGACTGGAATGAACTGAACTGAACTGAACTGAACCATTTTCTCTCCTGGAGGAAGAAATAACAATCCACTCCAGTATTCTTGCCTGGAGAATTCCATGGACAGAGGAGCCTAAAAGGGTCGCAAAACATCCAGAAGGACTGAGCATGCACGCACTTTCTCTTGTCAGATCCCTGACTTGACTTTCTTTGCATCTGTGTTGTTTTTTGCTACTGTGGATCTCTGGGATAAGCCTCATCACGTCCAGAAATCTTGTGTTCTGGAATGGTTTGTCTTACAGCCCAAATACTGACTATTCAAACCACCCGGATGCCTTCCTCTAAAGGTCAGTACATAATGGAATCATGGTCGCTCATGCTCAGATGCAAACAGCGTGTTCAATTTTATATTCCATTCTATTAAATGTGGCGAATACATATCATTCCTCTTCCTGTCACCACCCTTCCCAAGGACCTACAAAAAGGGAGGGGACAGGTGGGGTTTTCCCTTTTAATAATCAGGTTTCCTGGAGCTTTCTATTGTTTTAACTGGGAATAGGCTACAAACAAGCAAGTAATATTCTGAATTTATCACCTTTTCACAGAAATTTCCAAATCCTTTCTGATAAATAGAAATCATTTTCCAAACGTGCTCAGGGAAAGCAGGAACATCCCCTGGTCCAGGGACATTTGGTCATCCTAGCTCATAATCCTGCTACAAAAATTTTCAGCCAGTATAAAAGGCCACTGCTTAATATTAGTTATAACTAGGAAAGTTTTGGAGCAAATACTATTAGTGATGCACTTTATTAACTGGATATTATTCTCATTCCTTCATTGCTGCCTACTTATGGAAACTTATGAGTATGTGAATTATGTTAGATACAATTGTTAGACAAACAAATTCCCTAAATAAAATTATCAGTAAATTGAGTAGAAGGGGAAGAGAATAGAGGGGGGAGAGGCAGAATGTCAGAGAAAGCCCATAATTGTCATCAATACAGAGTGAAATTACTACAGTGATATATCTGGCTTCTCTTAAACTCTGGGAGCTTGACAATAAGACCTAAATCTGCCACTTTTTTTTTTTTTTTTTCCATCCAGTTCAGTTCAGTTCAGTCACTCAGTAGTGTCCGACTTTGTGACCCCATGAACCGCAGCACGGCAGGCCTCCCTGTCCATCACCAACTCATGGAGTCCATGCAAACTCATGTCCATTGAGAAGGTGATGCCATCCAACCATCTCATCCTCTGTCATCCCCTCCTCCACCTGCCCTCAATCTTTCTCATCATCAGAGTCTTTTCAGGTGAGTCATCTCTTCACATAAGGTGGCCAAAGTATTGGGGTTTCAGCTTCAACATCAGTCCTTCCAATGAACACCCAGGACTGATCCAATGAATGTGTAAATACAGTATGAATTGTCATTTCTATAAAGCACTTTGAAATTGTATATATTTTTGCTGTTTAAGGCAATCCCATCCTGTTCCATGACTACCACCAACTGAGGTGTCTGCCTTTGATTCCCCCATAATCAAAGATCAACATGATATCTCTGCTCAAATGGCTCACAGGTAACAGAACCTCATATATCCCAAGTGAAGAAATTCCACTAAGTAAAATAGAACAATCATCTGAAATTCCTAAACTGGACTTATTTTATACCTAGTAAAAATGTGTTTAACAGATGAATGTGTGTTAGTTGCTCAGTTGTGTCCAACTCTTTGTGACCCCATGGACTATATCCCTCCAGGCTCCTCTGTCCACAGAATTCTCCAGACAAGAATACTGGAGTGGGTAGCCATTCCTTTATCCAGGGGATCTGCTCTACCCAGGGATGGAATCCAGGTCTCCCGCATTTCAGGGAGACTCTTTATCATGTGAACCAACAGGGAAGCTACAGGTAAATACAAAAAATAAAAAGTAGAATATGCTACTTTATTTTTTAATTTATCTTTAATTGGAGTATAATTGCTTTACAATGTTGTGTTGGTTTCTGCCATACAGCAACATAAATCAGCCACAAGTATACATATCAATATATCTCCTCCCTTTTGTTCTTCCCTCCCACCTCCCCCATCCCACCCCTCTATGTCATCACAGGGCAGCAGTGTGAGCTCCATTTGCTACACTACAGCTTCCCACTAGCTATCTATTTCAAACATGGCAGTGTGTCTATGTCAGTGATACTCTGAATTCGGCCCACTCTCTCCTTTCCCTGTTGTGTCCACAAGTCTGTTCTATACATCTGTAGAACTGAACTAACTACATGGGAATGAGGACATCAATACCCAGTTTAACGTTATTCCAATGTTCACTTGTTGTTGTTTTTATTCTCCTAAAAGCATGGGTAATTATTAAGTAAAAAAAAAAAAANCAATGTTCACTTGTTGTTGTTTTTATTCTCCTAAAAGCATGGGTAATTATTAAGTAAAAAAAAAAAAATGATGACATTAAATGCCTTTATTATAATTAAAATGTGTTCCTACTATACCATTTCCCCCTAAAACTCCAGTGTGTGTTCCCTCTTTCTTCCTGTTCTTATTTGCTCACATTGTATCCTTCATTTTATTTACTTTATTAACTAGGGTCTTTAAGGCTCAATTAATTTTGAAGATATGATCAACTATTTAAACAGACTTCTTTTTGTTTGTTTGTTTTTTATTTTTTTTTAAAACTAGTACCTGTTTATTGTAAATCAAAACATTATCACAAATAAGATTACCTGTACTTGATAGTATACATGTTTCAATGCCATTCTCCCATCTCATCCCACCGTCTCCCTCTCTCTCTCCCCCAGAGTCCAAAAGTTCACTCTATAGATCTGAGTCTCTTTCGTTGTCTCGCATAGAGGGTCATCATCCCCATCTTTCTAAATTCCATATATATGCGTTAGTATACTATATTGGTGTTTTTCTTTCTGGCTTGCTTCACTCTGTATAATCGGCTCCAGTTCCATCCATCTCCTTAGAACTGATTCAAATGTATTCTTTTTAATGGCTGAGTAATACTCCATTGTGTATATGTACCAC
>SJYQ01000232.1:328876-383824 GCA_006410935.1 Redunca redunca | reverse complement strand
GGTATTAGGGTGATGGTGGCCTCATAGAATGAGTTTGGAAGTTTACCTTCCTCTGCAATTTTCTGGAAGAGTTTGAGTAGGATAGGTGTTAGCTCTTCTCGAAATTTTTGGTAGAATTCAGCTGTGAATCCGTCTGGACCTGGGCTTTTGTTTGCTGGAAGATTTCTGATTACAGTTTCAATTTCTGTGCTTCTGATGAATCTGTTAAGATTTTCTATTTCTTCCTGGTTCAGTTTTGGAAAGTTGTACTTTTCTAAGAATTTGTCCATTTCTTCCACATTGTCCATTTTATTGGCATATAATTGCTGATAGTAGTCTCTTATGATCCTTTGTATTTCTGTGTTGTCTGTTGTGATCTCTCCATTTTCATTTCTAATTTTATTGATTTGATTTTTCTTCCTTTGTTTCTTGATGAGTCTGGCTAATGGTTTGTCAATTTTATTTATCTTCTCAAAGAACCAGCTTTTGGCTTTGTTGATTTTTGCTATGGTCTCTCTTGTTTCTTTTGCTTTTATTTCTGTCCTAATTTTTAAGATTTATTTCCTTCTACCAACCCTGGGGTTCTTCATTTCTTCCTTTTCTAGTTGCTTTAGGTGTACAGTTAGGTTATTTATCTGATTTTTTTCTTGTTTCTTGAGGTATGCCTGTATTGCTATGAACCTTCCCCTTAGCACTGCTTTTATAGTGTCCCACAGGTTTTGGGTTGTTGAGTTTTCATTTTCATTCATTTCTATGCATATTTTGATTTCTTTTTTTTATTTCCTCTGTGATTTATTGGTTATTCAGCAGCATGTTTTTCAGCCTCCACATTTTGGAATTTTTAATAGTTTTTCTCCTGTAACTGAGATCTAATCTTACTGCATTGTGGTCAGAAAATATGCTTGGAATGATCTCAGTTTTTTTGAATTTACCAAGGCTAGATTTATGGCCCAGGATGTGATATATGCTGGAGAAGGTTCCATGGGCACTTGAGAAAAAGGTGAAATTCATTGTTTTGGGGTGAAATGTCCTATAGATATCAATTAGGTCTAACTGATCTATTGTATCATTTAAAGTTTGTGTTTCCTTGCTAATTTTCTGTTTAACTGATCTATCCATACGTGTGAATGGGGTATTAAAGTCTCCCACTATTATTGTTATTGTTAATTTCCCCTTTCATACTTGTTAGCATTTGTGTTACATATTGTGCTTCTATGTTGGGTGCATATATATTTATAATTGTTATATCATCTTCATTATGTAGTGCCCTTATTTGTCTCTTTTCACAGCCTTTGTTTAAAAGTCTATTTTATCTGATATGAGTATTGCTACTCCTGCTTTATTTCGGTCTCTATTTGCATGGAATATCTTTTTCCAACCCTTCACTTTCAGTCAGAGATAAATCCATGCACCCATGGACACCTTATCTTTTACAAAGGAGGAAAGAATATACAATGGAGAAAAGACAATCTCTTTAACAAGTGGTGCTGGGAAAACTGGTCAACCACTTGTAAAAGAATGCAATTAGAACACTTTTTAACACCATACACAAAAATAAACTCAAAATGGATTAAAAATCTAAATGTAAGACCAGAAACTATAAAACTCATAGAGGAGAACATACGCAAAACACTCTCCGACATAAATCACAGCAGGATCCTCTATGACCCACTGCCCAGAATATTGGAAATAAAGGCAAAAATAAACAAATGGGACCTAATTAAAATTAAAAGCTTCTGCACAACAAAGGAAACTATAAGCAAGGTGAAAAGACAGCCTTTGGAATGACAGAAAATAATAGCAAATGAAGCAACTGACAAAGAATTAATCTCAAAAACATACAAGCAAATCCTGCAGCTCAATTACAGAAAAATAAATGACCCAATCAAAAAATGGGCCAAAGAACTAAACAGACATTTCTCCAAAGAAGACATACAGATGGCTAATAACACATGAAAAGATGCTCAACATCACTCATTATCAGAGAAATGCAAATCAAAACCACAATGAGGTACCATTTCACACCAGTCACAATGGCTGCGATCCAAAAGTCTACAAGCAATAAATGCTGGAGAGGGTGTGGAGAAAAGGGAACCCTCTTACACTGTTGGTGGGAATGCAAACTAGTACAGCCACTATGGAGAACAGTGTGGAGATTCCTTAAAAAACTAGAAATAGAACTGCCATACAACCCAGCAATCCCACTGCTGGGCATACACACGGAGGAAGCCACAACTGAAAGAGACACACGTACCCCAATGTCCATCACAGCACGTTTATAATAGCCAAGACATGGAAGTAATCTAGATGTCCATCAGCAGATGAATGGATAAGAAAGCTGTGGTACATATACACAATGGAGTATTACTCAGCCATTAAAANAGCCAAGACATGGAAGTAATCTAGATGTCCATCAGCAGATGAATGGATAAGAAAGCTGTGGTACATATACACAATGGAGTATTACTCAGCCATTAAAAAGAATACATTTGAATCAGTTCTAATGAGGTGGATAAAACTGAAGCCTGTTGTACAGAGTGAAGTAAGCCAGAAAGAAAAACACAAATACAGTATACTAACACATATATATGGAATTTAGAAAGATGGTAAAGATAATCCTGTAAGCGAGACAGCAAAAGAGACACAGATGTATAGAATTGTCTTTTGGACTCTGTGGGAGAGGGTGAGGGTGGGATGATTTGGGATAATGGCACTGAAATATGTATATTATCGTATGTGAAACAAATAGCCAGTCCAGGTTCGATGCATGATACAGGATGCTCAGGGCTGGTGCACTGAGATAACCCAGAGGGATGGGATGGGGAGGGAGTTGGGAAGGGGGTTCAGGATGGGGAACACGTGTACACCCATGGCAGATTCATGTTTTTGTATGGAAAAACCAATACAATATTGTAAAGTAATTAATCTCCAATTAAAATAAATAAATGTATATTTTAAAAAATAAAATAAAGACTTCTTTATTTTTAAAAACAAATATGGATGACCGGCCATTTAGACATCAACATAATCACTATATCACAATATAGGCATTATAACAAGTGGATTTAGTTTGCCACTTGGTTTATGGTCACAGTTTTGAATCTAACAGTTCTCAGTGACAGTCTCTAAACAATCCTATAATGCTACCAATGGTTTTATTTTTTACACTTTACCCATCCATAAAAGTACCTGCATGACATTACAATTTGGCATTATTAACGATTAAATTCCAAGCTAAAGCACTCAACTAGAATGAGACCTCTGATTCTTTAATCAACACTTTTCATATGTTCTGTTTTTAGAACATATAAGTTATGTAGTCTGTGGTGTGTTCAATAGAGTAACCATGATGAAATGTGTAAAAACTTACAAGTAAGAATGTGGCCTGTTAGTCAAATTGTGCTTTTAATCTGTAAAGGCATTACATCATGAGTCATTTAGAGGAAAGGGTAGAGTTTCCTCTCGAATTCATTACTGCATGAAAAGTAACATTTAGAAGGTAAAGTGTACAAAATGAAATTGTACCTCTCAGGTATAAGTATTTTTCCCATGAGAAAGTACACCTTCTATTTAAAAAGAGACCAACAGTATTCTTTCTCTATTTCTTAATGTATAAATAGCTGGAAACTTATGAGCTCATTAGTAAAATCTTTAGGACTTCTGATGCCAAAAAGAGGTAGTGCAAATCAAGGCCATATAAAAATATAGCAAAAGGAGACTGCTTCATTTAAGGAAATGGTACATGTAGATTTGTTAACTAGAGTCTAGAAATTTTTCCAGAAGCAAAAAAAGAGAGAAAAAAAACAGTTAAAATGTATTTCTTTAAGAGCACTGTGTAAATAAAATGGATGGCTTCTCTCACACTCTTATGATTTAAAAACTGAATATTCAGGAACTTCCAATATTCATTTGCTTAATTAAACATTAAGACACCTTAAAATTAAAATTTTAATGTAATTTTCTGTGACCTAAATTTATGTCTGAGCTGTTTCTTTTTTGCAATAGTTAATTTTTTAAAAGATGGAAACAGAAAGGCCATAATATAAAAGGCTAGTATCAGTTCTCTTCTCCACCAACCAATATCCTTGCCTCTCAGATTTTTCACTGTTAATTCAGTTTTACAAGTCCTTATCTATTTTGCAAGGTTACTATGAGAATAAATTCAAGTGACGTATGTGAAACTGTTAGGAATCTGAGCTATAAAGGGGTGATGTAATGAATAGTTGAGAGAATTTGAGCATATTTAGCATATTAAGCCTGGAGAAAAGATGATGTGGGTTGCATACAATAGATGTCATCAAATATTTCAAGAAGTGATCCATGGAAGCAAGATTAGAACTATTCAATCACACACACACACACACACAAATAAACTAATAAGTATAAATAACAGGGAAATAGGTCAGGTTCAATGGAAAGGAAGACATTTCTAACAGAACTTTGTGACGTATGAAATTCCCTACACTGAAAATATTCAAATATAAGTTAAAAGCCATTGAATATTATTACAGGTGCTCAGGAGAAAGTTAATTTACCAAAGGGCAACTGGAGTATGTGGTCTTTATGTCCTTTCAGAATTAAGAACTTAGTAATTTGGAATGTATGCAAGGCATAAAAACAGAGTTCTTATTGTTCTTGTATTGTTTTCAATGTTTTTTTGATCAGGGCCAAAACTACGTGAAGCATGGGCTTCATAAAGCTATAATGTTCTTCCACAGAGGCAGTGTTTTATACCTTGATCTTCTCCAGGTCAAGGATAAACTAAGCAAGCAGAAGTGTGAGAAATGCCCTAGGAGCAAACCACAAAGTATGTGGATACATATGTAACAACAGGTTGGAAGGCTGGACAGGTGGGAGAGTCACAAGAGAAGGATGAGGACTTACTAGGTGACATTTCTTTGCTCTGGGATTAGCACTGTGCCTGCAAAAAATAAAAAGATAAATTGGTTACTTATATGGCTTGGGCTTAACCAAATTGATAGGATCCATGATATTGAAGTCTTTGTATCTGGCTGTAAAAAGATAAAAGTTACATCCAAAAAAATTGTTTTAATTAAGTGATTATCAAAATAATTTATTGAAATCATTAAGAATAAATTCAGGGGCTTCCCTGGTGGTTCAGTGGTAAAGAATCCACTGGCCAATGCAGAAGACACAAGTTCAATCCATGATTGGGGAAGATTTCCCATGCCACAGGGCAACTAAGTCCAAGTGCCACAATTGAGCCTGTGCTCTAGAGCCTGGAGCTAAAACTACTGAAGCCTTTGCACCCTAGAGCCTGTGCTCCACAGCAAGAGAGTTCACTGCAGTGAGAAGCCCGCACACCGCAACTGGAGAGTAGCCCACGCTCACCACAACTGGAGAAAGGGCCACGCAGCAATGAAGACCCAGCAGAGCCAAAAAAACAATAATCTTTAAAAAAAAGAATAAATGTGATAATCATCTGATTTTAAAAGTTACATATGGTCTAGTTAATTCAGGTCCTAACCCTTTCTTTTCCTCAAGGTCATTGTTCCTTGTTGTTTTTCCATGAGTTGCCCAGATAATTCTCTCAAATCTCTGTATCTTTGTTTGTCTTTCTGGAAACATCTGAGCACAATGCTAACACTCCAGCAGTGTTCTAAAGAACTTTGGCAACATTGAACATTTTGCTGGGAGGCCTGGAACTGCCTCTTAACCCAATTTTAGCATCAAATTCAAAACACACTCAATATTAAATTAAAAGAACATAAAAGTTTATTTAATAAACATGTTGGGGTGTCTTATGCTAGGAGTTGGAGCCATAAAGATAAAGATTGCCAACAATGAGTTTCCGTAGTCCAACAAATCCATTTTCAATTGCTTTGGATCCCACCTCAAAATATATATATACACAGACTCAGGAGTCTAACATGAACTCTTCATAAGGTACTTGTGTTGCTTATAATAAAAGAAATTCAGAAATAAATTAAACATAAAAGCCCTTTGAATAGAGCACAATACTGACTCATAAATTTGAATCTAGATCAAATGATAATTCCATCATTTTTTATATGTAAAGTCATATATATATAACCAACTTAATGAAACTGATGACAGGTATTATTTCTTAAATAAGCTTCTAACTATGAAGAATTGAAAAATCAATTCTAGGTAAATATGGCAATATAGCTAAGCTGTGGCCAGCCTGAAAATCTCAGGGTCATTAGTGTTCAAATATCTCACCAGAAATGGGAACTCAGTGAAATCCAAAGTTCTTGAAATGTTCAAAAAAAAAATCATCCTATGATAAAAACAGCAATGCTTCATTCCTCAAGCTTTTTTTTTCTTTTCAGCCACAAGAGCCCACTAAAATAATTATCCATGTTACAAATCATTTCAACAGGAAGAAAATCTCAGAAAATCAAGCATATTTAACTCAACAGAAACCATCAACTAAACAGGAAGTTCCAACGAAAATTTTGAGCTTGTAATGTGCTGTCCTTTGTGCTTTATTCAAATAAGAGAATATTGAATTGTAGTAACTAGCTAGAGTTCAGTTCAAGGCAGAGATATAAAACTCACCTCTTCCCTGGTAGCTCAAAATAATACTGGACACACATTTCCATTTGGTTAAGACACAACAGCAGAGAAGGCAATGGCAACCCACTCCAGTACTCTTGCCTGGAAAATCCCATGGATGGAGGAGCCTGGTAGGCTGCAGTCCATAGGGTCGCTAAGAGTTCGACATTACTGAGCAACTTCACTTTCACTTTTCACTTTCATGCAGTGGAGAAGGAAATGGCAACCCACTCCGGTATTCTTGCCTGGAGAATCCCAGGGACAGGGGAGCCTAGTGGGCTGCCGTCTATGGGGTCACACAGAGTCAGACATGACTGAAGTGACTTAGCAGCAGCAGCAGCAGCAGCAAGACAGAACAGTAGGCAAGAATACCTTGTGCAGGATTCTTTGTTGTCCTTGTTTTATCTTTTTCCTCTCCCCTTTGTTAGTCTTGATTCTCTTAAGATAGAATAGGGGAAGGACGTGGGATGGGAGTGGGAGTGAGTAGGCAGAATTGCTGGAAAAGAGAAAGAAACATGGCACCTTCTTTTAAGAACTGGGTCTTTTCAATTCACAGTTCCCCTAGTCCTTGTAACAAAACAGACATGCAATAAATATGCATAATGAAATTAATGTTTTCTTCCAATCTGAGTTTTATTTCTTCTCCTTTGTCCTCATTTTTCCTTCTCTTCATCTCCTCACACCATTACCCAATTCAAACATGTCTTTCAAAAGCATAACCCACTTCCCTGATACATTTTAAAATGAATTCATGCTCCTAGATAAAAGTGGAAGACCATAGAAATATCAATATCTGGAGATAAAAATAACTAACAGGGTAGGTACTCTTTTAGTTCAGAGCCAGGCAGGGAAATTCTTGCTCTATTCATCATGATCTGCCCAATCCCAATAATTTCTTGGACAGCTTTTTCTGGGAGATAAAGTCTGGAACTCCTATATTGACTTAGAATGCTGAATTTGCTGGTACACTGACCACCTGAATCATAATCACCTAGCATATTCATTAAATATTCAAATCTCTGGGTCTCAGACCTGTTCCAATAGAGCCTCCTGGGGAGCAAACATGGGTATCTGCCTTTTTCTTGAGCTCCCAAAGTGATTCTCAATGAAAAATATGGTTTGAAAACCCCCATTATAGGACAGTTGACCCAATTTTTAACCTCCTTGAACTTAGGTTTTCTCCCACTTTTTCTCAAGAAGACATTCATTTATTCAGCATTCATTAAACGTCTGGTTCAGACTTCCAGAGTCACAAAGAAAATTAGCCTGAGCTTACACATGAGAATCTTTAACCTCCTACAGAAAAGTACCTGCTTAATCAAGAAATTAATGCATTCTGCAGACCATGGATTTTTAAAGTGGTTTTTAAATTTTCCCTTTAGAATAAATCTCTAATTGCAAAAGCAATTTCTTAAACATTTCATTGGAATTCATCATTATGCATACCAATGGTTCCATAAAAAAGGTTATCAAAATGGTACATTAATAAAGAACCAATGGCTTATTGCATCAAAAATGATAACAGAACCAGTTTGGAAGCATAATCTCCATCATACCTGCCAGCCTGAAGCCTTCATGGGTGTTACACCTGTGTAGTTACAGAGTCTTACTCTCAGTGGAGGCCCAGCCATTGGTTTAAAGCACTGCTATCGCCTTCTGGAAATTTTTAATAATCCAAACTCTGAACTTGAGTTGCGTGAGTTTATGCCTCTGGGACCATGAAGCCTGTGCATGAGCAAAGGAGATACAGTCCTCTGGCAGCCAGCCAACACATGTGCAGACTCAGGTTCAATCACTGCTGAAAGTTGGCAGCTTGGAACATCCAGCCTGGCCAATCACTGGTAAGACTGGGACCCATGTTGACAATAACAATGGAAGCTACAGCAGGGACTGCAACCCCAGAGGACAGGAAGGCCTTCTGTTGGGGAAGGACCCTCAGTGGGAAAGCAGCTAGCCTGCCTGTGCCTGGAGTTCATCCAAGCAACATCTGTACAGCTCTTAACTCTCTGGCCTAGCACAGGGACAGACACTTCCAGTACACAAGCTATAAACATTGTCAGTATTATTACAAAGTAAAAGTGTGCACAGTGGACATGGCAAGAAGACATATCAGGGAGCTGCTATTAGAATCTGTCAGAGTTTAGAGCCTCTGGTTTTGAAAACTGCTTGCAATATTGCCAAGCAGGTTATCTGCAGGCTTTGGAAGACCAACTTACTTAAAAGATCATCACGTTTCATGGGAAAGTATTATTGTTATTTTATTCTGACACAAAATACTATATTTTATATTTATCAGTTTATACCATTACATGTTTATCTTATTCTATTTAATGTTATTAGTAACAATATTTTTAAGGGGAAAAGCTGTATATTTTTACTTTCAATTGCACTTTGTAATTTTTTTTTTTGAACGAGGGACCCTGCATTTTCACTTTCAATTGTGTCCTATAAATGACATAGCCACCACTGCCTTTGAGGCCATTTTACAGTCAAGAGAAATAAAATCTGTGAGGGTTAAATGACTTGGCCATGGTCCCAAGCCCCAAGGCCAACTAAGGAGAACCAGTTCCTAGACTTAGAATTTGGGAAGGTAGGGCCTTGAAGCCATCAAGAGCCCACTGAGAAACAATCTTATTATGAGACAGAGAGCCTCAGGAGTACTTGCCTTGTTAATAACCACAGAGAGGACTTCCCTGGTGGTCCAGTGGTAAAGAATCCACCTGTCAATGCAAAGGATGCTGCTTTCATCCCTCGTCCAGGAAGCTTCCACATGCCATAGGGCAACTAAGCCCTTATACTACAATTACTGAACCTGAATATCCTAGAGCCTTTGCTGCACAAGAAGAGAAGCCACCATAATGAGAATCTCAGGCACCACGCTAGAGAGTAGCCCAGGCTTGCTGCAACAAGAAAAAGCTCACATGCAGAAAGAAAACCCAGCACAGCCATAAATAAATAAAATTTAAAATAATAATAATAACCACAGGAAACAGAGGAGCAGCCAAGTACACAGTCACCAGACAGAGCAGAGAAAACTGAAGAACAGACATGCTCGGAACACCTGGCATCCAGCAGAGAAAGGAGTCCTCAGACTCAGCAGAATCTATTGTATCTTTATCTTCTCAATGAAAACCTGCACTCCTTGGCAATTGCCTGTGGGTACCAGCCAAAATCCCTCTGTGTTGTAAGTAATGATGACTATTTTATTTACCAGGACTCAGCAACAATTGGCAGGTGCCACTGAGGGCCTGCAGAGTGGATTCAGAGCTTCTGGAATTTGTTCTGATGGGTCATTGACAGAGTGACCAGTTGTCTAATGTTCTGACCCTCACATTGGGATGGGGCTTCCAGTAAATATGTGTTAAATGACCCTGTGGAAAGACTTCAAGACATTCTGCAGTACGGACAGACCCCTGTTTATCTTTTCCCAAACTTACTCAACTACTAATCCTTTAAGGGCAAGCATTGATCTAGCTCACCCATACATCTTACGAAGGGGAAAACTGAGAATCAGAAGCTTGAGGTTATTCATCCAAAGTCTGACAGCTAGGGAGAAGCCCATGTAGGGCCAGAAATCAGTTCTCGCTCTGAAATGTCATGTCCAGTTGAGGTTTCCTAAGCTGAAGGATAATTTAGTCTGACTCTCATAGATGGGGTCACAATCTATAAAGTTAATATTGTGAATCAGCTAAACTATTTGAATTAATGTTACTTAATATATATAACACGGACTTCCCAGGTGGCACTAGCAGTAAAGAACACAACTGCCAATGTAGGAGATACAAGAGATCTGGGTTCCATCCCTGAGTCAAGAAGATCCTCTGGAGGAAGGCATGGCAACCTACTCCAGTATTCTTGTCTGGAGAACCCCATAGAGGAGTCTGGCAGGCGATAGCCCATAGTGTCACAAAGCATCAGACATAACTGAAGTGATTTAGCAGGAACAAGTGTGCACGACTATATAGCACCATTTCTGTAACTTTAAAGTCTCAATCTTGAAATATATTTCAGTCAGGGCTCTGGAGATATTGTGGTCTTCCCAGGTGGCTATAGTGGTAAAGAACCTGCCTGCCAAAGCAGGAGACAGATGTGGGTTCGATCCCTGGATTAAGAAGATTCCCTGGAGAAGGCAACCCACCCCAGTATTCTTGCCTGGAAAATCCCATGGACAGAGGAGCCTGATGGGCTATAGTCCACGGGGTCACACAGAGTCGGACACAATTGAAGCAATTCAGCATTCACACACGTGGAGATAGTATATGAACTTTCTACTGAATCTAAAATGTTTAGGTCATATTGTTCAAAACACCTCACTGCAGATGCAGAATTGAACTCAAGAGGCTCACTTAACATCACATAGCTCTTTCAGTTCAGTTCAGTCACTCTGTTGTGTCCGACTCTTTGCGACCCCATGAATCACAGCACGCCAGGCCTCCCTGTCCATCACCAACTCCCAGAGTTCACTCAGACTCGCGTCCATTGAGTCAGTGATGCCATCCAGCCATCTCATCCTCTGTCATCCCCTTCTCCTCCTGCCCCCAGTCCCTCCCAGCACCAGGGTCTTTTCCAATGAGTCAACTTTTCACACGAGGTGGCCAAAGTATTGGAGTTTCAGCATCAGCATCAGTCCTTCCAATGAACACATAGCTGTTTAGTGACACAATAAGACCAGGACTCAGATCACCTTACTCTCCCTGTGGTGTTCATTCCTCACAATCACAACTGCACTCACTTCTTTTTTTCAAAGGAAATGTCTGCGTGAATGATCTGTTTAGCACAAAGCAAGCTGCCATGTAACCGTGTAATCATATAACCTGAATACAAGTTTATTTTTCTCTGGGACAAGGTGTGAACAACCACATCTGAAAAGTGAGAGGAGCCCTGTAATGATGTATTGCTGTAGCCTTGAGGAAACTGCCCTCTACTGGGAAGCAGAGGGGAGTCCCCTAACTATACCTAAAAGAGTGGGGTTTTTTTGTTTGGTTGGTTGTTTTTTAGTTACTTTTTATTGGAGAAGAGGGCAGCAGAGGATGAGATGTTTAGAGAGCATCACTGATTCAATGGACATGAACTTCAGCAAATCCTAGAAGTAGTGGAGAACAGAGAAGCCTGGCATGCTGCAAGCCGTGAGGTCACAAAGAGTTGGACATAACTTGGCTATGACCTCATGGACTGTAGCTCACCAGGTTCCTCTGTTCATGGAATCTTCCAGGCAAGAATACTGGAGCAAGTTGCCATTTCCTGCTCCAGAGGATCTTCTTATCCAGGAATCAAACCATCATCTCCTAGGGGTCTCTGGCATTGGCAGGTAGATTCTTTACCACTGAGACACCTGGGAAGCCCACTGTACAGTCAGCCATAGATATACATATATTCTGTCCCTTTTGGATTTTCTTCCCTTTCAGGTCACCACAGTGCATTAAGTCGAATTCCTTGGGCTACACAGTATGTTCTCATTAGTTACCTATTTTATATGTAGCATTAATAGTGTGGAGATGTCAATCCCAATCTCCCAGTTCCTCCCACCCCACCCCCTTTCCTCCTGGTATCCATTAATTTATTCTCTACCTCTGTGTCTCTACATCTACTTTGCAAATAGGATCATCTATACTATTCTTCTGACTGAACGACTAAGCACAGCAATAGGGCTTCCCTGGTGGCTGAGATGGCAAAGAATCTGCCTGCACTGTGGGGAACCTGAGTTCGATCCCTGGGTTGGGAAGATCCCCTAGAGGAGGGCATGGCAACCCACTCCAGTATTCTTACCTGGAGAATCCCCATGGACAGAGGAGCCTGGTGGGCTACAGTCCATAGGGTTGCAAAGAGTTGGACACGACTGAGCAACTAAGCACACAGCACATGCTATCCTTCTAGATTTCACCTATGTGCATTACTATATATCGGTAGGTAGAAGCAAAATGTCTTGCCATGTGCCTTGGTGGATAATTATTCTTCAGCTTCAATCATACTCATTTTACAAGGGCATATGTGTTTGTAAGACCCCTTCTCCCCCACCGCCTCCTCATCCAGCATCTGGCTTCTTCAGCACGGCCCTGGGGCATATCTCTTACTGGGTCAGATGCTCTCTTATGAGAAATCTGAGAGGTACATTCCCTGCTTCTCCACCACCCTAAACCATGAGGATACAGTGGTTACTTTTGTGTTACCAGAAAAGATTACAGAAGGAATTCTAGAGGTGACTGTGATTCAGTTTAAAGTCAAAGTAATTCCTACCACCTCATCACTGAAGGGCTTTGCAGAGGAAATAAGCATCATCAGGTTGCAAGGGTGATTTTCCTGTCCAATCCTAAAAAGGAACTGCCCTCAATAAATCATCTTCCTAATGGAAATGACAGAATTATTCTCCCAGGAGGGGTCCACTGGGAGGACTCTGCAAACCACACATCTCAAGGGCAATAGGAAGGAAGCACACAGCCATCACTGCCCAGGACGACCTAAGGCTGCCTGGGGACCTGTTCCATCTCTCTCCCTCTGAGTTCACTTTTAATCCTTTCACAAGCCATTGTTTACATATAAAGATAGAGCTCCTCTTAGTAAGTATGCTGTGTTTAAAATAAAAGTTGTGGTTAATCACAAGAGGGAAAAAATCCATCATATCTGTTAAGTAAAAGGAAAGGTTTAAAATTAGTGTAAAATACTTTTTTATTAACAATGCCAGCAAAATTAAATAACACTGGGGTGAAAAAAAAATAACTGGTAAGACTGGCAATTTTTGGAGACAATTGTACTTGATTATCTTTCCTTGTGTGTGTGTTTCTTTTTTTAATTTTTAAATTTTTTATGTTTCAAATTTGGATTTTAAGATATTTGTTATTTAAATCCATTTAATCTGTAATCTAACATAAGGGTTGGGATTTATCCTGAGATCGGTATCTATTTTTCCAAGTGGAACAAAAAGATACGGATGCTATAATGGGCTTTTAAAACCAGAACTAATAATTCACTTTCTTCACCCATTGCATTAGGTTAAGAATTTATAATAAGCTTTTGTAAATGGCATTTGGCAAAGAAACTTCAGCTCATTCTTTTTGAAATGAATTTGTTAGAACTCAAAGTTTATTTTCCAATCAAAACTTTAGGAAGTGCCACTCCCAATCTGACGGTGCAGTCAGGCTTTTGATTTCCGAGAAATTCTTACCCAGGTCACCAGAGAATGAAAGGTCAGCTTTGAGGAAGTTTCTGGAACAAGAAGAATCTCAATGAAATTGGCTAGAATTTTTTGTGTGGTGAAAAAAATATCCCTTCAATAAAGCAAGGTATATGGGAGTTAAGATCATAGTTTTATCAAATTCGACCTAAGCATTTAGTCAGATCCCTTGAAACTTTTTCCCATGATTAAAATTCTTATTTGTTGCATTTTTGGCATGATAACTAAGTGATTTGGGGCACTGGCCCAAAAATCATAGATTTTTGTTGTTGTTCTTGTTACAACGAATTAGAGGAAATTTTTTTTTTTTAACATTCATTGTGAATAGTCACTTTGGCGTGTTTCGGGGTGGGGGAAACACAATTTGTCAATTTGTTACATATTCTTTTTGCATCTTTACCTATTTTCCTAAAGGTTGCCATGATAAATTCTATGGAGAACTTCAAAGAATTCCTAGGGGTACCCAAGACCATTTTAGAGAATCTGCAATTTCCTTCCTCTTCCATCTAAAGATCTGCATAAAATCAGCTCAGAATACATTAAATGCAGAAGCAGATAAGAAAATTTATCTATTAATCCAGACAGTAACAAGAGTTCAGTTCAGTTCAGTCACTCAGTCATGTCCAGCTCTTTGTGACACCATAAATCGCAGCATGCCAGTCCTCCTTATCCATCACCATTCCCCAGAATTCACTCATACTCACACCCATTGAGTCAGCGATGCCATTCATCCATCTCATCCTCTGTCTTCCCCTTCTCCTCCTGCCCCCAATCCCTCCCAGCATCACAGTCTTTTCCAATGAGTCAACTCTTCACATGAGCTGGCCAAAGTACTGGAGTTTCAGCTTTAGCAAAATTCCTTCCAAAGANTGCCGGGAGAAATATCAATAACCTCAGATATGCAGATGACACCACCCTTATGGCAGAAAGTGAAGAGGAACTAAAAAGCCTCTTGATGAAAGTGAAAGAGGAGAGTGAAAAGTTGGCTTAAAGCTTAACATTCAGAAAACTAAGATCATAGCATCCAGTCCCATACTCCATGGGAAATAGATGGAGAAACAGTGGAAACAGTATCAGACTTTATTTTTGGGGGCTCCAAAATCACTGCAGATGGTGACTGCAGCCATGAAATTAAAAGACGCTTACTCCTTGGAAGAAAAGTTATGTTCAAAAGCAGAGACATTACTCTGCTGACTAAAGTCCGTCTAGTCAAGGCTATGGTTTTTCCTGTGGTCATGTATGGATGTGAGAGTTGGACTGTGAAGAAGGCTGAGCGCCAAAGAATTGATGCTTTTGAAGTGTGGTGTTGCAGAAGACTCTTGAGTGTCCCTTGGACTGCAAGGAGATCCAACCAGTCCATTCTCAAGGAGATCGGCCCTGGGATTTCTTTGGAAGGAATGATGCTAAAGCTGAAACTCCAGTAGTTTGGACACCTCATGGGAAGAGTTGACTCATGGAAAAGACCCTGATGCTGGGAGGGATTGGGGGCAGGAGGAGAAGGAGACAACATAGGATGAGATGGCTGAATGGCATCACTGACTCGATGGACGCAAGTCTGAGTGAACTCCAGGAGCTGGTGATGGACAGGGAGGGCCTGGCGTTCTATGATTCCTGGGGTCGCAAAGAGTCAGACACCACTGAACAACTCAACTGAACTGAATTTGCCTTGATTCATGGACTTGACATTCCAAGTTCCTATGCAATATTGCTCTTTACAGCATCGGACCTTGCTTCTACCACCAGTGACATTCACAGCTAGGTATTGTTTTGGCTCTATCCCTTCATTCTTTCTGGTTTTATTTCTCCACTGATTTCCAGTAGCATATTGGGCACCTACTGACCTGGTGAGTACCTCTTTCAGTATCCTATCATTTTGCCTTTTCATACTGTTCATGGGGTTCTCAAGGCAAGAATACTGAAGTGGTTTGCCATTCCCTTCTCCAGCAGACTACATTCTGTCAGACCTCTCCACCATGACTCTCCCATCTTGGGTGGCCCCATAGGCATGGCTTAGTTTCATTGAGTTAGACAAGGCTGTGGTACCAGTGTGATTAGATTGACTAGTTTTCTGTGAGTATGGTTTCAGTGTGTCTGCCCTCTGATGCCCTCTTGCAACACCTACCATCTTACTTGGGTGTCTCTTACCTTGGACGTGGGGTACTCTTCACCGCTGCTCCAGCAAAGTGCAGCCTCTGCTCCTTACCTTGGATGAGAGGTATCTCCTCACTGCTGCCCCTCCTGACCTTGAACGTGGAGTAGCTCCTCTAGGCCCTCCTGCATCTGTGCAGCCACTACTCCTTGGACGTGGGATTGCTCCTCTTGGCCACTGCCCCTGACCTTGGGCATGGGTTAGCTCTTCCTGGCCACCGCCCCTGGCCTCGGATGTGGGGTAGCTCCTCTTGGCTGCTCCTGTGCTGTCGCAGCCTGGCACTTCTGCCTGCAGCCCCTGACCTCAGATGTATGGTAGCTCCTCTCGGTCGTGCTTGTGTGCCATCGCAGCCACCAGCACTTAATCCTACTTTCTCAATGCTTTGTTTTGAAAAATACAGTTATTTTTCACAAACATACATCATTTACATTAAAATTTTTATTATTGGTTTTTATTACTATTATTTATAATGTACTAATAAATTTTAAATTTTTATATTTCAATTTATAATACAGTCAATATTGATGGCTATAACCAACCTAAATCAAAGTTCTTTGGGATCTTCAATAATTTTAAGAATATGAAGGATTCCTGAGATCAGAAGTTTGACAACTTCTGAAATAGAGAAATCCCTTTTAAAATCAGCTCAGAAAGGAAGCTAGAGGATGAGAGAACACATAAAATAAAGCTATGTTCTTCTGGCTGAGGCCATCCTCAGTCACCCTCAGCTGCCCACCATTTGAATACACCCAGCCAAGGGCAGATGCATCTGGCCTGGATTAAGATACCCAGCCAAACTGTACATTTCTGAGAAATCATTTTTGTTTCAAGCCACTAAGTTCTAGTGTGGTTTCCTGTGCAGCATTATTTTTGTGATGAATAATAATTTGTTCCTTCTCTGATTTTCTAGAAAATGTACCATATATTTACAATGTTGTTCAGTTGCTAAGTTGTGTTCCACTCTTTGTAATTTCATGGACTGCAGCACACCAGGCTTCCTTATCCTTCACCATCTCCCAGAGCTTGCTCAAACTCATGTTCATTGAGTCAGTGACACCATCCAACCACCTCATCCTCGTTCACTGCCCTTCTCCTCCTGCCCTAAATCTTTCTCAGCATCAGGGTCTTTTCCAGTGAGTCGGCTGTTCACACCAGGTGGTCAGAGTATTGGAGTTTCAGCATCAGTCCTTCCAATGAATATTCAGGGTGATTTCCTTTTGGTTTGAGCTCCTTCCAATCCAAGGAACTGTCAAGAGTCTTTTCCAGCACCACAGTTAGAAAGCATCACTTCTTCGGCACTGAGCCTTCTTTATAGTCCAGCTCTCACATCCATACATGAAGACTGGAGAAACCATAGCTTTAACTAGACAGACCTTTGTCCTCAAAGTGATGTCTCTTTTTTTACAATGAGTCCCACACATTTACACTTCATTATATGTTGCAGTATGTTTTGAAATGATGTTTCTAAACTACTTGAAGGAGAAGAAAGAGCAAGATAACAGAGTGAGAAGATGCTGAGCTCACCTCAAGCCATGAACACATCAAAAATATATTTATGTGTAGAGCAGCTCTCAGTGGAAACAAACAAGACTGACAGGAATACTCGTCTACAACCAAGGCTATAAAGAAAGATCCACATGGAGTCAGGTGGGAAGAGTGGAGAAGCAGTCAGATTGGGATCCACATCCCAGTCTGGGATGGTTATCACAGCCTCAGAGATCCTTGTCAGGGAGTGAACAGTTCCAGCCACATAACAGGCACCCCAGCCATGAGGTCCAATACCAGGCAAAGGAGTCCCCTTAGCTGGTTTGAAAACAGCTGTAGGAAAGCAAGATTCCAGATGGATTGAAAATATCCTGAAGCTTTGACCTGCTCACTGGGACCACCCTAACCTGAAACCTAGCTACACCAGGTACCTGCTCCAGCCTCTCTTGCTCCAGTCCTGCTCTCCATTAGGCTAGACCCTAAAGACAGTGCACATGCACAGAGAAAATGGGGCTAACTTGGACTCAACCCTCAGGTCTTTTGCTCCAGCATGTGAAATGAAAACATCTCCTACCATATTAATCAACAAGAAATGTCACAGCCATCAGTAATTTCTGGCCTCTAAATGTGAATGAGGGCTCCCAAGACTTCAATCCAGTGGATGCTGCCACTGGCAGTCACAGTGATTGCTAAAGAACTGGGAGAAAGCAAGAAGCAAGGGAAACAAGGAAACAGGATTGACCCCAGATAGCTAAGGTGCAAACGAAAGGAATGAATTCGGTGAGCCCAGAGGCTTGCATCTTCCCACACACAGAATGCTAAATTCCTTAACTTGATACCTGATCTTTGAGGTTCAGACTGCCTGCTCTCTTTGTGGCAAACGTGTATATAGCCTGACTTCCCCTCCTGCCTCCTTGGAGCAGTTTTCCAGAGCTACTGAGATGCTGTCTCCTGGTCTCGGAGTCCTACACATTCCCACCAAATGAAATAACTCTCTACCTTCAGATTGTGTCTATATTTTTTTAGTCGATAAGCCTTCTGGCACCAAGCACTCCATGAGGTGATGGCTGTCACTGAGCACAGGAGAAGCCTCAGTTCACACCTGAATCTGGCTTTAACTCCACCTGATACAAAGATGGCAGCTGTCAGCACACCCAGGGCTAAGACATGAGCCATGCTTGCTCCAGATCCTGCTTTCCCACCAAAGCCACTACCACACACAGACTGCATAGGGACGCTCCCACAAAGAACACCCCTTCAAAACCAAGATAGGTGGCTATTTCACCTAATATCACGGAGGCAAAGAAATTTAAACAAACAAGAAGATAGAATATGTTTGTGGACTTCCATGGTGGTCCAGTGGTTAGCAGTCATCCTGCCAATGCAGGGGACATGGGTTCGATCCCTAGTTCAGGAAGATCCCACATGCCTTAGAACAGCTAAGCCCATGCACCACAACTGCTGAAGCTGTTGCAATGAGAGGCCTACATGGCACAACAAAGAATAGCCCCTGATTGCTGCAACTAGAGAAAGCTCATGCATAGAAATAAAGACCCAGCACAGTCAAAAATAAATGAATAAATAAGAACATGTCCCAAACGAGAGAGCAAGGAAAAAAACCTGGAAAAACAGTCTAATGAAACAGCGCTAATTTACTAAATAAAAGAGTTCAAAGCCACAGTAATAAAAATGATAACTGAACTTGGAAAAAGACTACTTGAACACAGTAAAAACTTTAATGAGGAAATAGAAAATATAAAAAAGAAACAGAACTAGAGAATGCAATAACTAAAATGAACAATACTCTTGAAAGAATTAATAGCAGACTGGGTGATATAGGAAGATGCATCAGCAGTCTGGAATACTGGAAATCAGCTAATCAGAGTAGCAAAAAGAAAAGCAAAAAAGAAAAAAATATTTATGAGGATAGTTTAAGAGACCTCTGAGACAATATCAAGCATCCTAACATTCACACTATAGGGATCAGAAGGAGAAAGCGAGATCCAAAGAAAGCAAAAACATATTTGATGAAATTATGACTGAAAACATCCCAAACCTGAAAAAGAAAAGAGATATCCAGGTACACAAAGCACAGAAAACCAAAAAGAGAAAAGATGACTCCAGATAGGCATATACAAGAACTATAATAATTAAAATGGCAAAAGTTAAAAATAGAGAATTCTAAGGGCAGCAAGGGAGAAACAAAGAGTCACATACAAGTGAAACCTTATAGTGCAATAAAATTGTTTTTCTGCAGAAACTTTGCAGACCAGAGGATGTAGCATGACATGTTTAAAGTGCTGAAAGGGAGAAACCTACAACCTGGAGTAAAAAGTAAAAAGTGTTAGTCTTTCAGTCATGTCCAACTCTTTGAGACCCCCATGGACTGGGTAGCTCACCAGGTCCTCGGTGCATGAAATTCTCCAGGTGAGAATACTACAGTGAGTAGCCATTCCCTTCCCCAGGGGATCTTCCCAACCCAGGGATCAAACCCAGGTCACCCACATTGCAGGACAATTCTTGACCAGCTGAGCCACCAGGGAAGTCCTAAAACATATTCTTTTACTCTACCCAGATAACTCTACCCATAGACTATACAGTCCATGGAGTTCTTCATGCCAGAATACTGCAGTGGGTAGCCTTTCCTTTATCCAGGGGATCTTCCTAACCCAGGGATCGAACCCAGGTCTCCCACATAGCAAGTGGATTCTTGACCAGTTGAGCCACAAGGGAAACCCCATCAGTACTAAGCTGACCCCCTAAATAAAGTGTTAAAGTTTCTTTTCTAAGTCAAAGAGAAAAGGCTACAACAAGAAGTAGGAATGTATAAGAAAGAAAAACAAAAAATCTCACTAGCAAAAGCAAAAACTGTAAAAAATCAGCGATAATGACAGTAAATAGTTAAGGGATTAATCAAAGATGTAAAATACAACATCAAAAACACATAATGTGGAAGAGGGGACTAAAAACTGTAGATCTGTTAGAACACGTTTGAACTTAAATGACTATTAGGCTAAAATAAGTAGATAAAATTATGTCAGCCTGTTGAACTTCATGGTAACCACAACTGAAAACCTACAACAGATAAAACTAAAGAGAAAGCAACACAATCATATCACTAAAGAAAATCATCAAACAGGGGAAGAGACTAAAAGAACAAAGGAACTGAGAAGAACTACAAACACAACTAGAAAACAAGTAACAAAATAGCAACAAGTACATGCCTGTCAATCATTTTAAATGTCAATGGATTCCATATGACCCAGCATTTACACTCTATGGTGTATATCAGAAAAAAATTAATTTGAAAAATATACACATTCCAGTGTGCATAGCAGCGTTATTTAAGATTGCTAAACGAATGACATTTTATAAAACTGTTACAGTGGATATCTATAGACTATTACATCTCTGTTGATTCATGATTCAGAAAGTTTTGTTCTGTATTTAAGAAATTGCTGTTGTGTTTTACTTTTCCAAGTATTTGAAAGGAAAACACCTGGCCTCTCTGGCCCCAATAAATGTGGAGCAGGAAAAAAAAAAAAAAAGATTGCTAAGGTATGGAAGCAAACTAAGTGTCCGTCAACAGATGAATGGATAAAGAAGCTGAGAAATAGCTATATATAAATAGATAGTGATAGTGAAGTCACTCAGTCATGTCCGACTCTTTGCGACCCCATGGACTGTAGCCTACAAGGCTCCTCTGTCCATGGGATTTTCCAGGCAAGAATACTGGAGTGGGTTGCCATTTCCTTATAAAATGGAACACTGATCAAACGTAACAAAAAATAAAATTTTTCCATTTTCAACAACATGGATGGACTTGGAATGCATTATGCTAAGTGAAATAAGTCAGAGAAAAAAAAATACTGCAGGATATCAGTTATATGTGGAATCTAAAAGACACAACAAACTTGTGAGTATATCAAAAAAGAAGTGGACTCACATATGTTGAGAACAAACTAGTGGTTATCAATGGGGAGAGAGGGAAGGGGGAAGGGCAATAGAGGGGTAGGGGAGTAAGAGGTACAAATTTTAAATAAAAAATAAACTACAACTACAAAACTACATTTTGCAACAAGGGGAATATAGCCAATATTTTATGATAATAATAACCTTTAAAAATTATGAATCACTATTTTGCATACCTGTAACTTATAGAATATAGCCTGTTAGTTATAATTCAATAAAAGATGTAGTGCACTATATGCTCCAATCAAAAGCCATAAGATGGCTGATTGAATAAAAACCCATCTATATGCTGCCTGCAAAAGACTCACATGAGAGCTAAATACACATACAAACTGAAAGTCAGGACATATAAAAAGATATTTCATGAAAATAGGAATGAAAAGAAAGCTGGGTTAGCAATAGTCACATCAGACAAAACAAACTATAGAATGAAATCTATAACAAAAGACCAAAAAGGGGGCATTATATAATGATAAAGGATAAATACAAGAAGAGGATATAATACTTCTTAACATATATGCATCTAATACAGGAGCACTTAAATATATAAAGCAATTACCAACAGACATAAAAGGAGAAATTGAGGAAAAAGTTGACTGTAATGCAATATAAGTAGGGGACTTTAACAACCTCCTTTCATCAGTGTAAAGATTACCCAGAAAGAAAATCAATACGGAAATAGTGGCCTTAAATGACCAGTTGAATTTAATAGACAACTATGGGACATTCCACCTAAAAAAGAGTAGAATACATATTCTCAAGTGCATATGGAAAGTTCTCTAGAACAGGTCACATTCCAGGCCATAAAACAAATTTCAACAAATTTAAGGGGGTAGAAATTATATTAAATATCTTTTCTGACCACAAAGAAATGAAACTAGAAATCAATGTCAGGAAGAAAAATGGGAAAAACACAAACGTGTATATTAAATAATATGCTATTGAAAAAAAAATAGATCAATGAAGACTTCAAAGAGGAAATGAGAAAATGCCTCAAGACAAATGATATCAAAAACACAGCTTCCAAAATCTGTAAGTAAATAAGTAAATGTTAGTCACTCAGTTATGCCTGACTCTTTGTGACTCTATGGACTGCAGCCCACCAGGCTCCTGTGTCCATGAGATTTTCCAGGCAGGGATACTGGAGTGGGTTGCCATTTCCTTCTCCAGGGGATCTTCCCAACTGAAGGATTGAACCTGGGTCTCCTGCACTGCAGGGGAAGTTTATAACAATACAGGACTACCTCAAGAAACAAGAAAACAGCCTACCCTATCATATAAAAAAGTTAGAAAAAGAACTTTAAACTACCTGAGGGAATATAGTATACCTTAATCTTTCTTTTCTGGCTCAGTAAAATATTTAATTCTTAAAGAGAGGGGAATACCAGACCAGCTTGCCTGGCTCCTGAGAAACCTGTATGCAGTTCAAGAAGCCACAGTTAGAACAGGACATGGAAAAATGGAATGATTCAAAATTGAGAAAGGAGTACATCAAGGCTGTAAACTGTCACTCAGCTTATTTAACTTATATGCAGAGTATGTTTAGTTGCTCAGTCATGTCTGACCCTTTGCGACCATGTGGACTGTAGCCAGCCATGGACTCTGTCCATTGGGATTCTCCAGGCAAGAATACTGGAGTGGGTTGCCATGCACTTCTCCAGGGATGTGCAGAGTACATCATGTGAAATGCTGGACAGAATGAAACACAACTTGGAATTAAGATTGCTGGGAGTAATATCAACAACCTCAGATATACAGAAGATACCAATCTAATGACAGAAAGAGAAGAGGAACTAGAGAATGCCTTGATGAGGGTGAAAGTGGAGAGTGAAAAAGCTGGCTCAAAACTCAACATTCAAAAAAATAAGATCATGGCATCCAGTCCCATAATTTCATGGCATATAGAAGGGGAAAAAATGGAAACAGTGACAGATTTTATTTTCTTGGGTTCCAAAATCACTATGGATGCTGACTGCAGCCAAGAAATTAAAAGACACTTTCTCCTTTGGAAAGAAAGCTTTGACAAAGACCCTGATGCTGGGAAAGATTGAAGGCGGGAGGAGCAGGGGACAACTGAGGATCAGATGGTTGGATGGCATCACCAACTTGATGGACATGAGTGTGAGCAAGCTCCGGGAGTTGGTGATGGACAGGGAAGCCTGGCATGATGTAGTCCATGGAGTTGTAAAGATTCGGACACAACTGAGCAACTGAAATGAACTGAACTTAGACAGTGTAATAAGCTGAGACATCACTTTGCCAACAAAGGTCCATCTAGTCAAAGCTATGGTTTTTCCAGTAATCATGTATGGATCTGAGAGTTGGACCATAAAGAAGACAGAGCACCAAAGGATTGATGCTTTCAAATTGTGATGTAGAAGACTTCTGATAGTACCTTGAACAGCAAGGAGATCAAACCAGTCAATCCTAAAGGAAATCAAACTTGAATACTCATTGGAAGGACTGGTGCTGAAGCTGAAGCTCCAATACTTTGGTCACCTAATGAGAAGAGCCAGTTCATTGGAAAAGACCATGGTGCTGGGAAAGAGTAAGGACAGGAGGAGAAAGAGGTGACAGAGGATGAGATGGTTGAATAGCATCACCAATTCAGTGGATATGAGTTTGAGCAAACTCTGGGAGATTGTGAAAAACAGGGAAGCTTGGCATGATGCAGTCCATGGGGTTGCATGACTTAGCAATGGAACAACAGCAATGACAAATATTTAATTAATTCATGAAGTATTTGGGAACCTGAAATTTCTAGACAAAGAAGCATTCTTTAAAATTAGTTGTTTCTTACCTTGCACTCATTTCCACCCCTCCCCCCCCCAATATTAAAAGAGAGAACTTCCCTTTTGAGGAATTTGTTTATCTTTCCTCTGTTTTTTCCCCTCCAAGTCTCACCTTCACTGAGCCCTAGAACTCAGTGAGCATGGAGCTCTTACACCCATACAACGGCCTGATTTAACAGAAGAAAGCATTTTTAATTTAACTGTTTTCACATTCCTATTATTGAATTCCCAGAACTCTGTAATCTGTTTCTCCATCATTTTTGTTAAAACTATTATTTTGGGAAGAGTTCAACAGAAAAGTGAGTCATTGCCTGAAGAGATTGGATCCTCCTCTATTATAGCCTCCAGAACAATCCCTAAATGCCTGATCATCTTTGGCATCATATCTCCTGAACCCTTGTGCTCTGAGCAGCCCGAGGCAAAGATGTGAAGCTTGTCCTCCAGATCCTCGTATTTCCTGCTGTTTCTCCTGTCTGGTTACTCCTCACCTCAGCCTCCTAGGAACTCAAGGCCTCCACGCTTTCTCTGACTAATGAAAGCCCTACAATGAGCCAATTATTTTCCTTTCCAAGTGTCCCACACTCCAAAAGCTGCTTGCTTTCTTGCCCACCTGAGTCCTTACTAATGTCACCAATCTTACTAAAGTGTTCTTTATCTCATCTTAGTATCTGGTAGAAGAATTCTACTAAAGTAATTAGCATGAATGAGCACTGGCTAAATGAATAAGCATTTGCATAAAGGAGACATATGTTAATAAAATTATACCAATGATAATGACACTTTGTGGCAGAGTCTGCTATCTGCTTAGCATAATATTCTGTTCTATTCTCCTTCCTGGGATCATGAACTACCTCATATTCAGGGTTGGTTTAGAAACTGCCTATTGAAGAACTTTCATTTATCAGGTTCCCTGAATGACAGTGTGGAGGGCTTCTTACTAACCTGTTAACTGCTAATATGCACTACACAGAAATTCTGATTTTGTTAAAAGTCAAAAATATTGGAGTTTACTTGTTAAATCAGCTATAGTTACCCTAAGTAATACAGCATTCATCTTTCATAATGTGATCTATCTTTTCATGGCATTTCATATCCATTCGTTCATGAAAAGAAGTACCAAACTTTCCACACAAGGCCAAATAGTAAATATTCTAGGCATTGTAAGCCATAGGATCTCTGTTGTGCCTGTTCAAGTCTATCACTGTAGCACTAAACAAGCTACAACCAGGACTCAGACCACGGGGCATGGTTGTGTTCCAATAAAACTTTGTTTACACAAAGAGGAGGCAGGTTGGACTTACATGGTCTACTTTGTCAACACCTTTGATACATGAGAGGTAAGCAAAAATCGAACAATAGTTTTGTCATAAATGAAACAATATCTCTCTGTGTGCTTGACTGGGGCTGGAACTTCTAAGATGGTTTTGCACTCCAATCTGGTGTCTCACTCATTGTGACTGAAACATCTGGAAGCTGACTGAGCTCACACTTCTTTGCACAGGTCCCAAGAGGTCAAAAATGGAAGCTATAATCCTTAAGAATTTAAAACATGGAAACTGTGAAATGGTGGGCTGAGTACACTGATAGAGGTTTGTGCAAGTTAGAGTAGGAAGAGCAAAGAGAGTGAGCAGTGGGAAAGGAAGTACTCTTAGGTCTTCAGCTGAGCCCTGAGTGTAGTGGAAGCATAAAGTACAACGTAAGCAAATTTTTATATAAAAAATTATTAATATAAATACAAAGAAATTAAAAGCTAATAAAAGAGAAAAAGTGAAGTCGCTCAGTCATGTCCAACTCTTGGCAACCCCATGTACTGTAGCCTACCAGTCTCCTCCATCCATGGGATTTTCCAGGCAAGAGTACTGGAGTGGGTTGCCATTTCCTTCTCCAGGGGTTCTTCCTGACCCGGGGATCAATGGGTATCCCCCATTGTAGGCAGACACTTTACCATCTAAGCCACCAGGGAACTGACTATAAAAGAGAAAAGCAACTTCAAAAACCGTCTTTTGAAACAGTCTAAGCAAGAGATCTGCACTACAACCATGCACGTGGAAATGATCAGCAGTGGTAGAAATCATAATATAGTTAAGATACAGAAATCAATAAGAATCAAGAGGTAATGGGAATCCAGAAGAGTAGGATCAAGCCCTGGCTTAGCAAAAGGATTATGCTATTAAGCAAAACACAGGAGCCATGTCTTAGAAAGTATCAGAAGTAGTGGCAAGACATTACTGAGTTTCCACTACCTCGCTACCTCACATGTTCAGGCAGAGACCTCCAAAAAGCAATTGTTTGTTTTTCAGTCACTCAGTCATGTCCAACGGACTCTTTGCAGCTGCAGCACACCAGGTTTCCCTGTTCTTCGCTCTCTCCCAGAGTTTGCTCACATTCATGTCCATTGAGTCAGTGATGCCATCCAACCATCTCGTTTTCTGTTGCCCCCTTTCTTCTTCTCCTGCCCTCAATCTTTCCCAGCATCAGGGTCTTTTCCATTGAATCAGTTCTTCACATCAGGTGGCCAAAGTACTGGAGCTTCAGCTTCATCAGTCCTTCCAATAAATATTCAGGGTTGATTTTCTTTAGGATTGACTGGTTTGATCTCCTTGATATCCAAGGGACTCTCAAGAGTCTTCTCCAGCACCACAAAAGGCAGTAGGATAATTCAATAAGAAGCACTAGACCAAAGACATACATTAAAAATCTTCAGCAGAGAGAAAACGAGTTAAGTCAGAGAACTGTGATGAGAAAAGACTTCAAGAAAGAATATTGGTCAACAATCCTACATTAAAAAAAAAAAAGGTAATTGATGAGCAGTTAAAACATAACTGGAAACATAGTGAGACAGATGGGTGGAAAAACCAAAAAAACTCTAGGAAAATAAAGTTTCCAGATGAGATGAGTATTCTCACTACACTTGAAAGTTCAAAGACCATCGGTGACTTGTTCCAGCAAAAGTTTATTAGGGAGGGAAATTCACTTAGAGTAGGTGATAAAAAGTGAGGAAAGTGTGTGCAAATAATCCCCATAGAACTCAGTCATGGAGCAAAGAAATAGAAATTAGAAAGAATTCAAACTGAAGGAAGAATCATAGTAATAGTAAAGAGATTTGAAATGTGGTGTGGGTGCTCGGTCACTAAGTCATGTCTGACTCTTTGCGACCCCATGGACTATAGTTCACCAGGATCCTCCATGAGATTTTCCAGGGAAGAAAACTGGGGTTCTATTGCATTCTCCAGGGATTCTTCCTAACCCAGGGACCCAACCCATTTCCTGTGTCATCCTGCATTGACTGAGCCACCTGAAAACCCCAAGGAGGAGCTATTGCAAAGTTATGATAGAAAATAGAAGTTAGAGAAGGAAGAAGTGCTGTTTTATGAAGCAAAACCTGTAAGGAAATAGGTGGGTGAGAACAAAGAGAAGGGATCAATTCAATTCAGTTCAGTCGCGCAGTCATGTCCAGCTCTTTGCGACCCCATGAATTGCAGCACGCCAGGCCTCCCTGTCCATCACCAACTCCCTGAGTTCACTCAAACTCACATCCACTGAGTCGGTGATGCCATCCAGCCATCTTATCCTCTGTCATCCCCTTCTCCTGTCCCCAATCCCTCCCAGCATCAGTCTTTTCCAATGAGTTAACTCTTCGCATGAGGTGGCCAAAGTACTGGAGTTTCAGTTTTAGCATCATTCCTTCCAAAGAACACCTAGGACTGATCTCCTCTAGAATGGACTGGTTGGATCTTGGATGGAAAGTTTCAATAGAGGACCACCTAATCCCCCCATGAAGAATGTATTGTGTGGAGGCTAGGAGTTCATGCTTTATCTGATCTGAGAAGAAGGACTTGAGGTCATCTGCATGAAAGGATGTGAACAGTGAACTCCCAAGTGGCACAAGGGACCTGCCAAATACTATGCTAAGAAACTTGACCAGACCCAGCCTGGCTTGCACCTGCACTAATTGTTGTTGTTGTTGTTCAGTAGCTGGGTCATATCCAACTCTTTGCGACCCCATGGACTATAGCTCACCTGCACTAGACCATGGTCCTAAAGATAACCCTAATCCTCATGGTGAGTCTTTGCTCAAGAAAAGACAATGTTGCCTGACTCCAAAAAAAAAAAAAAGAAAGAAAGAAAGAAAAAGAAAAAATTACATCATCCTAACCCATTTCCTAAACCATTTTCAGTAATTATCCATCTATCTGCTTCTTTAATTTTTCTATGTCCATATCACCCCCTAGATCTTTCTCCACCCCCATTTTACTTCCCTGTAGTCTTTTTTGTTCCCTATCTATTCTTCCTTTAAACTGGACTCTCTCTGTTACTGCTGTAGTCTGAATACAATTAGTTTTGCCCCATTTAACAAATAGGCTCTGTTGTTTGTTTTAACAAGGATATATGGGAGTAAATGGAAGGAAAACTGAAGAAGTGCTTCATTATCCTTAGTAACTACTTCACTAAACCATACTTATTTCCCTTCCTAGAATGGAAGTGTATGTGAAAGGAAAATCATTTTTGGACTTGGTGATTGTCTTGGTTATCTATCGCCGTATAACAAACCATCCCGAGTCTTTGTGGCTCCAAAGAGCAGCAAGGTTTCTATAGTTTTCATAATTCTGTGGATTGGCTAGGCTCAGCTAGGGGAGTGGCTCACCTCTCATGATATTACAGAATATTAACAGGGTGTTGAACTGAGGCTGAACTTCTGACTTTAGTCTCAATATCTGGTGACTCATCCAGTGTAACTGAAAATTCTGGGAGCTGGCACAGCTCGAGTCCCTTTACATGTTGCTGGATCCCAAAAGGTCAACAACCTTCTTTAAAACCTAAGTCTGAGGTTATACAGTTGCATCTTCTCTGCGTTCTATTGGTCAAAATAAGTCACATTCACAGGTTCAGCCTAGGTTCAATGTGAAGAGGAATAGCCTCCCTGTCTTAAGAATGGAGTTGGCATATAACCAACTGACACGGGAGGAATTGACAGCCATATTTGCATACATCCTACCATGACAATTTACCTCTTTTCCACATATAAAACCTTCTCACCCCTGTCCCAACATCTCTAAGACCTCTCAGTGTCTTGATCATCTAGTGTTCTTAAGTGCTCATGGGAATATCCTACACTTAGATGGAGGATTTTTAAAAAAAGAAGAAGTATAATTGATACATTTGCATTTTGTGAAAGACCTCAGTTGGAGAGAGCAAAAAGCAAGATCGCTGGGGGCGGGGGTGGAGGGCGGAGTGCAAAGCTTGAAAGACCTCACTTGAAAGAATATGGGGTGGGTCCAGAATGAGTAATGAAGGCTGTGAGGTGAAGAAAGAGCTGATACACTTTTATATTTATCCAATTTGATGAGATAAATCACCTCTTAAGTAGGCAAATGTTTGGGGAAAGGCTCCCTTCCTTATCCCCTTCAATTACATCACTGACCTTGGTTCTGATCCAAGGGAGTGACAGTTGCTAGTACAGTCACTTTCTGCAAGATTCAGCTTGAAACACAAAAAGTAAGATGAAGTTCAGCACGTGCCTTTCAAAAAACCAACTGTACAAGCTGCAATAATACTTTCAGATGCTTGTTATGCCTCTAGCATCTGCATTTCACAACTATTCTGAACGTATAATTATAGCTTCTAGCAATTTTTTTTTCCATTGAGTCAGGAAATTCACTATTTTATGAAAGAAAAAAAAATTAACCACATTTGATGTATGTCATGCAAGGACAAGGTAATAAGCAAGATTTTCATAACTCAGTACAACATACATCTCTAAGACAACTTATGAAGAAATAAAAGTGCAGCAACATTGACATGAAACATTCTCATCACTTGACTCTCAAGGCAGACTAGCTCCCCAAAATCTTCTAAGGCTAAGAGATATGGGGGAGAAAAGAGGAGAATGAAGGGTTTATTTGCTGACACCAAAAAAGAAACATTTTTTAATGTTCTTACTTTCTCAGTGTGGTAATATAGTGTCAAAGGGAAATGTGTGGGGAAAAGGAAGGAAAAACTCTCAGGATCTTCCAAGGAAAACCACTGGGAACATTTTGACCAATATCTCTAAATAGCTTTGTGCTGCATTTATATCCTTCTCTTTCCCCTTTCACTGAAGGACTCTCCAAGCAGAGCAGAAGACCCTTCCCAATGCCAGAAGACTCGAAGAGATTTTTTTCCCAAAATAAGGAAGAGAAATCGATAGCTGACAAAAGACGAATAAATAAAGTGAGGGAAATAATAGATAAGTAAATTAAATGATTCATTTTCAATTTTAATTACTTTTCTATCTTTTGGCTTCCCGGGTGGCTCAGAGGTTAAAGCATCTGCCTCCAATGCAGGAGACCCAGGTTCGAGCCCTGGGTCGGGAAGATCCCCTGGAGAAGGAAATGGCAATCCACTCCCGTATTCTTGCCTGGAGAATCCCATGGATGGAGAAGCCTAGTAGGTTACAGTCCATGGGTTCGCAAAGAGTCGGACACGACTGAGTGACTTCACCTTACCTTACCACCTTACCTTTCTATCTTTTACTCTTTTACTAAAAGGACCTTTTGAAGGACTTCTCTGACATTCCAGTGGTTAAAACTTCATCTTCCAATGCAGAGGCTGCAGATTTGATCGGGGGACCTAAGATCCCACATTCCTCAGAGCCAAAGACACCAAAACACAGAAGCAATATTGTAATAAATTCAATAAAGACTTTAAAAATGGTCCACATAAAAAGATCTTTTTTGAAAAAGTAAAATAAACTAAAAAGGCCTTTTAACAGAATTTTCACTTATTTGAAACTAGCACTTCATGCTGAAGTCAAACCATGTATAAAGCCAGCTGAGATATGAGACTCCACCCAACAGACACCAAATAATTAATCCTATCAACACTGGAATAGACAGATGACAGAAAAAAGTAGAAGAAGATTCATTTTTCAGGATTTTTTTTTCCTTAGGTTATATCCCATGAGGATGTAGAAAATCAGCTACATTGTAAAACCAACTGGAATATTTAAAACTCAAATATAAAAGATCTCCTCTGTAAAATTATACATTAACTGAACACAGTTTTTCATTTATTTCATCTTATTTTTAATTTTTAGAATTTTAATTAAGAATCAGTTTTTAACTAAATTTTGTTTTATAATTATGTAAACTATTTACATGATACAAAAGCTATATCTGAAAAATGAGATGTATTCAAAGAAGCCTAATTTTCCTTCTTCTCTAATTTCCAATGTGACTTCTTTCATTTCATGATTTATCCTTTAAATTTTTAAATAATAGCAAATAACATATGTATCACTCCAGGAGAAGGAACTGGCAGCCTACCCCAGGAGAAGGAACTGGCAGCCCACTCCAGTATTCTTGCCTGGGAAATCCCATGGACAGAGGAGCCTGGCAGGCTACAGTCCATAGGGTCACAAAAGAGTCAGTGACTAAACAACATTTCCAGTTAATTAGATAAGTTGCAGTGTATTACAAAATTGATTTCATCTCATTTTTCACTTTTCCAAACAACTGCTCCAGAGTAATATATGAAGATTACATAGAAAATTTTCTCTGATTTTCCTAATTATATGCAATATCTTTATATAATTCCATTAGACTCCATTTTTGGTCATTATCAATTGATTTTCTACCATAAGTCATATATATAAATACATATATTTACATACATGATACATGTGAAAGTGAAAGTGCTAGTCACTCAGTCATATATATAAATTAAAAGTGGAATCAAAATTGCCAGAGAAATATCAACAACCTTAGATATGCTGATGATACCACTCTAATGGCAGAAAGAGCAAAGGAACTAAGGAGTCTCTTGATGAAAGCAAAAGAGGAGAGTGAAAAAAACTGACTTGAAACTCAACATTTAAAAAATTAAGATCATAGCATTCAGTCCCATCACTTCATGGCAAATATAAGAGGAAAATGTGGAAACAGTGACAGGCTTTTTTTTCTTGATCTCCAAAATCACTGTGGATGGTGATTACAGCCATGAAATTAAAAGACACTTGCTCCTTGGAAGGAGAGTTATGACAATGTTAGGCAGTATATTAAAAAGCAGAAACATCATTTCGCTGACAAAGGTCCATATAGACAAAGCTATGGTTTTTCCAGTAATCATGTACTGGACCATAAGGGAGAGATGGACCATAAGGGAGGCTGAGTACCAAAGAACAGATGCTTTCAAATTGTGGTGAAGACTCTTGAGAGTCCCTTGGACTGTCAGGAGATCAAACTAGTCAATGCTAAAGGAAATCAGCCCTACTGTTTCATTGGAAGGACTGATGCTGAAGCTGAAGCTCCAATACTTCGGTCACCTGATGTGATGAAATGACTGATTAGAGAAGACCATGATGCTGGGAAAGATTGAAGGTGAAGAAAAGAAGGGACAGCAGAGGATGAGATGATTAGATACTCAATAGACATAAATGTGAGCAAACTCTGGGAGATAATGGAAGACAGAGGACCCTAGTGTGCTGCAGTTCATGAGGTCGCAAAGAGTCGGACATGACTCAGTGACTGAACAATCAAAACAACAATATTTGTAAATTATGTGATTTGGGTTATTAATTTTCTACTACAAATAATATTAAAATTAAACAGTATATTCTTCTTCCCTTCTCCTATTGCACATTTGGTTTGAAGCATTATCTTTTGCTTTCAACTACCAAGATGAATAAATTGTATTCGGTATTTTACATGGCTTCCTCATTCCACTTCCATTTTTTTATATTTATACTTTGTCAATATTGCCAGAGGAGATAGCTATTGCATATGTATGGTTCTGTTATAGTCATCATTTTGTCTGAATTACACAGGTCAGTATATATTTTAAGTTCACACTAATTCTGTTTTCAGCACCTCACCAGTCATTTGGTTTTCTGAAAAAAAAAATCTTTCTCTAGGAAATTACTCATGAAAGGCTCATGAAAACAATGAAATCTGAGTTCTCGCATGCTCAAAGCAGTTTGTCTACAGATTTTATAGTTAAAAGGCAGTTTGGCTGAATATAAAGCCACTGGCTCATATTTTTTACTAGAATACCATAATAATGTTACTCTAAAGCCTCCTGGCATAAAACATTGACATAAACAAATCAACCTGATTTTATTTGCATGATTAATTTGTTTTAGTAAAATTTATGTTGATTTGGTAAATCTGGATTGATTTTCCCTGCATCGGTTTTCTGTTGCTCTAAAACAAATTATCACAAATATAGCAGCTTAAATTTATTAAATACAGCAAAACAGATATATTGCATCTTAGTGTTCATGGATCAGGAGTCCAGGCAAATATTCGAAAGATTCTTTATTCAGGGTCTCACCAGAATGAAATCAAGAAGTTGTCAGAGGTTGCAATCTCTTCTGAGGCTTGTGGTCTTCTTTCAGGCCCACTAGTTGGCAGAATTCAGATCCATACAGCCAGAGGACTAAGATCTCTACTCCCTTGCTGGCTGTCATTTGAGGTACACTCTCAGCTCTAAGAACCATCCATCATTCCCTGCCATGTGGCTCTATCCACAATATGGAAGATTTTGGCCTCAAGGCCAAAAGAATGGTCTTGTTTTAAAAAGGATTACAAACGTGTTTTATGAATAGTTTTTAGAAGTCATCAATTCTGTGTATTTACTTGCTGAGTTATATGTTTAGCTTTTTTAAAGAGTTGTAATAGCCTTAAAAATACCTAGTATAAAAGATAGAGTAAGAATAAGAGTGAGGAAATTAAGCCAAAGAGGGATAGAAGGAATAAAATAAGTATAAAGAGATTTATTTTAAGGAATTAGTTCACAAGATTATAGAAACTGGCAAGTCCAAATTCTTCACGGTGCGCCAACAGGCTAGAGAGCTAAGAAGAACCAGTGTTGCAGTTCAAGCCCAAAAGCCATCTGCTGGTTGATTCTGTCATTCTAATCAGGCTTTCAACTGATGGAATGAGGCCCACCTACATCATGGAGTGCAATCTGCTGTATTCAAAGTTCACCAACTTATATATTAATCTTGTCCAAAAACACACCCTCACAGAACCACCCAGAATAATGTTTGACTGTGGATCTGGACTCTGTGGTCCTAGAAAGTTGACCCATACATTTAACTGTCATAAATGGTCAAGGCTAAAGTTGTACCCCAAAGTGAATAATGGGAAATCTTATTTATATAACTGGTCTACAATTAAGTTCTAAGTTTTCTATCTAGCAAGCAGGGAATGAAACAGACATTCCCTTAGAGAAAAAAAATTTTTTTTTCTGATAGAGAAACTGAAGAGAAATTTCTCCTATGGGTCATCATGAAAATGGCACTTTGTGAGAAGGCGATGGCACCCCACTCCAGTACTCTTGCCTAGAGAATCCCAAGGACAGAGGAGCCTGTTGGGCTGCTGTCCATGGGGTCGCACAGAGTCAGACACGACTCAAGCAACTTAGCAGCAGCAGCAGCAGCAGAAGCAGTCTCCCAGTTCACTTCCCTAAATAACACTAATAGCATATTTCCAATACCTGTTTTCCATAAAAATAATTATATGAGCCCAAAGACTAATGTATCTTAAATCAGTATCATCTTGGGATGGAATTTAAAATATTTCTGGAAGTATGTGGATTACAAATTCTTTAGTTAATTCTTCATGGATATTATTACCCCAAACCCTTTTTTGATAAAAATTGCATAGCAGGGAATTTCAAATTATTTTCTCTGGCTAGAACCTGAAGGTCATATGGTATGAAAGCATGTATGCAATAGCTAGCAAATTGTTATACCTCGATGGGCCCATTGGGAGACTGACATCCCCTTATTGAAATAAGAAACCCAACCAAGACTCAGGCTTAAATAGACTCTCATCCAACTACTGCATAGATTTGATCCAAGGTAGTGACTCTGGGCAGACTGAACATTTTACTTAGTTCTCAGCTTCAATTAAAGTCCCAAAGGTATCCATTATAGACCATGGCTACAAGTAGTTTGACAAGAAAAATGTTGTGAACAGATGTTACAAATCACCACAGCACACATTTATAATGTAAGTAAAGCATTCGTTGAACAATGACTATGAAATCTAGAATTTAAGTTATGTTTGCCTTCTACTGACCTTTTATAGACTTTTCTCCAGTTCTACTAAGAAGCCAGGGTTGGATATTGTCAAGATGTGGTGACAGATTTATCATAAATTCCATGAATGGTAGGAAAGAAAAATGAAACTGAAAAAAAAAAAATGTTAGATCTGGAAAACATGGCAGGTCCAAGAAATTGACAATCATGGTAAGAGTTGAAAGACAAGCAAGAAGGGAGTGAGAAAACTGGAAAGATAAAGGACCTATGTGTTAAAACAGGAAAATTCCAGCTTTAATCTCATAAAAGACCCAGTTCCACTTAGTCAGAATTTCCAGGGTGTGCTAACATAAGTTACTGATGTGAGATGAAGGCTACTTTTTAGAGTAGAAAAGGTTAGAAACCATAAGCCTCGAATTGCCAGATTTAATGTCCATTAAGTCAACATATGTTCACTTCTCAGCAAAACTATAAGCTGAATTTCAATGATTAACTAATTGTTATTTCCTGTTATTTATGTAAGGTCCTTGACTGAACTGAGTGCATGGAAAACAGCGGCTAGAAAATTAAGGACAAATCAGTTCATAACTCATCCATTTTGTTAGACTAATTGAACTCTGCATGCTAGCAACTTTTGTCATCAACAATGATGACTAATGATTAAAAAGGGAAATAAAAGTTAAGTGAAGGAAAATGAGAACTTGGATTTATATTGTGGTCCAGTTGACTAGTTTTGAAATAACATTGACACAGTGATAGTAAATGGAAAAGACTAGTGGTGGAGATAGTGGTTAAAATTTCTAACAGAAATATCATTTTTGATTGTTCATCTTCTAAGTGAATATTTTGCTTACAATCATCATTTTCAAGATGATGATTTTTAATCTTTCTGTTGTGGTTACTAATGTATCTAGGTGCCTTGTACATTCCTTTCCAGTATTGTATATAAAAATGTTAATGGAAAAATAAAACACTATTTTAGATTGAATTGTGTCCCCCAAGAATCCACATGTCTGAATCCTAGCCCCCAGTGCTCCAGAATGTAACCTTGTTTGGAGGTGTAATTGGTTAAGCTAAGGTCATCCTGGAGTAAGGAGGCCTTCTAATACAATACAAGTGATGTCCTTATGAGAAGGGGAATACAGACATGCATACAGAGAGAACACCATGTGAACATGGTGCAGAACATGAATGCAGAGATTAGGTGATGTGTCTATAAGCCAAGAAACACCAAAGATTGCCAATAAAGACCAGGAAGCTAGGAGCAAGGCACAGAACATATTCTTCCTCAGAGCCCTCGGAGAGAAGCAACCCTGATGGCAGCTTGGTCTTGTACTTCTAGCCTCCAGAACTGTGAAGCAATGAATCTCTGTTCTTTAAGCTACCTAGTACTTGGTATAATATGTTATGACAGCCTTGGCAAACTAGTACACACATTATTGGGTAAATAGTTCAGACATGGGTAGGGTGGGTTAAAAATTTGTTCATGAAGTTAGTACCTATATATTAAGTCAAATCTCTGAAATAAGAGGCAGGAAGGATATTTCTCTGTTCTTCAAAGATATGTAGCAAAAAAAAAAAAAAAATGCTAGCTCAAGGTATGACAATCTTTGGTGCTTCTTCTCAGCTCAGACTTCAAGTATCTGCATTTGCTTACTACCCTGCATTTATTCCAAGACCAACTAAGAGAAGAGAATTGCTGACCTTCTTAGAGGAGTTTGTAGTCTGGCCAACAAAGTCCATAGAATCAGAAACAGAGCCTCCCATTAAAAAGGTTGCTATAGTAACCAATTAGCTAAAATTCTTGACCTCTGTGGTCCATCTCACCACTGAAAAATTTTTTAAAGGAATGAGAAGCTGACCCACAACATACAGTGGAAAGCAAGGGACTAACGCATCACTATTCCCATTTTATAAATGAGGAAACCAACGCTTAATGAGAAAGTATTCTGCTCCCACTCTTACAGCTAGTAAACAAAAGGTCAGGATTTAAGCTCAGAAATGACTCCAGTTCTGTGTTCATAACCACTGCAGTATACTATCTCCCAAAACTTACTCATCAGCATCAAATGATGACAGTGTTTGGAGAAAGTTTTTCCAATCTGAATTTTTTTAACTTAAAAATAATGCATAAATAAGCCAAATAATACAGAGTCATATAAAGAAAAAACTTAATGCTATCTATTCCATCTTCCTGATTACAACTCTATCCATTGAAGTAACCCATATCAACAGTGAGGAGTTTATCTTTTCACATGTTTATCTACATTCATGCAAATATATCCCCAAAAAAGCACAGAGCAGTTGCTATTCCTGTATTTTATTTTAAAAAATAGGATGCTAGTATTTAGATTGCCCATTTTTTCAGGTATTTTTATAGCAATATAATGATACACAGATAGACAAGCAGATATATGGATATAGATGGATTTAGATAGAATATACAATTATAACCTATGGCCGGACATTTCTGAGAAGGCAATGGTTCCCCACTCCAGTACTCTTGCCTAGAAAATCCCATAGACGGAGGAGCTTGGTAAGCTGCAGTCCATGGGGTCGCTAAGAGTCAGACACGACTGAGCGACTTCACTTTCACTTTTCACTTTCGTGCATTGGAGACGGAAATGGCAACCCACTCCAGTGTCCTTGCCTGGAGAATCCCAGGGACGGTGGAGCCTGGTGGGCCGCCATCTACGGAGTCGCACAGAGTCGGACATGACTAAGTCGGAAGCGACTTAGCAGCAGCAGCTGCTGGACATTTAGGCTGCTTCCAAGATTTTATCACTATAAATGCTACAATATTCTTCTGTATATTCATATATGCCAGTGATTATCTGCAGAGCAGATTTTTAAAACCGACAATCTTGGGTCAAAGAATATATGTATTTTTAAAATTCTTATAGCAAGTGTCAAATTGCTTCCCAAACTGTTGTACCAATTCACACTCACATCAGTGTTGCTGAAAATGGCAATTTGCTCACATCCTTGCCAGTTCAAAATTTTACCAAATATGTCAGTCCAGGTACTCAAACACAGGCAATGCCAAGGCTGGTTAATTGAGCACCTCCTTAATTTTAATTCTGAGTTGACTGATACTAAACTCAGAGATATTTAATCTAAGGGTTAAATTCCTTTGGCTATCCTCTCATATGTATAAATAAGGTAGCTGCTGTGTATCTAAAGTTGTCTTTTTGTGGAGATATAAGTAACGGAGTCACTCTGAGTGACTTAGGCATGAAAAAAGAAAGATAGTCTCTTATTTAAAGATAATAGGTAGTTCACAAGATCATTGGAGAGGTTAGAGAACCAGGTTAAGGGATAAGCAGCCTGAACAACAGTCTAGTCATGACTTCAAATTGACTTGAAAAGAAATTTTAGATCATTTCAAAGACTGTAAAACAAAACAGTTGACAATACTGCTAACTCTTCAGCAAGACACTTGAACTTGCAGCAACTGCCATTTCCCTTCTAAGAATGCCATACCATCTCTGCTTCTTGCCACACATCAAAGAGTCTAGGTCATAGTGCATGGGAGGCTAGGAAATTTAGTATCTGAAGTTCAACTTTTCTAGTAGGAAGTAGCATCTGCCTCCCCAAAAAACTCATGAGTTCCTCAGGAGGGAATTTTTCAAACCATAGAAAGAAGGTTTCAGGGTTAGGAAGCAGGAAAGAATAATCAATGTCCAAAGCACAGATTCTTTTTGATTGCAGCCTTTCTAACATATGAAAACTGATTTTCTTTTTTTTCTTTCCTTATATTTTCCTAACAATATGTTTAAAATTGTATGTTTTATTTTCTTTTTCTATTTTCTTTTTTTATTTTTATTTTGTACTCTTAAGATTTTTTAAACAGTCTACAGTTTTGCAGTATCCAAAATGTGAGTTATTTTATTATCCATTCACCTGCAAGTGTGGTTATGATTTGGATCTTTGGCTAAGTAAGGACATTGTAATTCACCTAGTACTGACAGTAAACATTAGTGTTTAGGATATTATAAAAACAAAATCCTTGGTTCCTGTACATGTGGCTCTTCATGTGGTCATAGAGTGCATGCACCCTTTGGTTTACATCTAAGATGGATTGAACGGCCTGCCTGCTGAAAACTCTCTCCTACCAGGTTTTCTTTTTTTTTTTTAACTCAAAGGCAATGGTTGCTTTATTTGAGGGGGGAAGGGCTCAGAAAATTTATTAAGTAAACAATGTCTAGTCCACCAGGTTTTCTTAAAGACTAATATTACCAGCTTGAAGGCCATTTTCTGATTTAGGATGTTAAAACCTAAGGAAAGCTATGTTAAAAGACTGAAATTAGCATTCATTGACTTGTTCATTCATAAGGCACTTGATGAGTATCTCTTATTAACCAGATTCTGTCCAAGGCACCAATGGCATAGAGATGAACGAGATTAAGTTTGAACTTCTATTCTTAGGTGTATAATTGGGAGTAAACTAACTTCTGAGGAAATTTCCATGTTTAAAATAAGGATGGTATGTACACACTGCTATATTTTAAATGGATAATGAATAAGGTTCTACTGTATAGCACAAGGAACTCTGTTCAATGGCATGTGACAATCTGGATGGGAAGGGAGTTTGGGGGAGAATGGATACACAAACACACACACACACACACACACACACACACACACACACACACATATATATATATATATATATATAAACAAGGTTGTAATAGTTTCAGGTGAACAGCAAAAGGACTCAGCCATGCTGTTCATCTGAAACTATTACAACCTTGTTAATAGGCTATAAAAAAATAAAATAGGGACAGTAATAATTTCCACTTCATGGGTTTTCTCTAAGACAAGTGACACAGTAAAGTTCTGAGCACTGTATGGTGTATAGTTTATATTCAACAACCTTTAAATACCTTAATAACTATTACTAGCATTAATAAGCCCACAGTAAATTACAACATGTGATAAATCTATGCCATACACAGACTAAGCTGCTGGGATTGATAAGAGTATGGAGGAACAGCACTGCTCAAATTTGGAGTTGGCAAGGGGAGATTTAGAAAAGAAACCTATAGAAGATTAAAATTTGAGCAAACTCTAGGAATGAACATGAATTATCCTGGAGAAGGAAGAACTGACATTGAGCAAGAAATGGGAAGAAGACAGATGAAATGGCATAACTAAGTTATGGAGATGTGAAATAATGTGGAATGCTATTTGCCTTATAAATGTGTTATAAATCATCTTAATGTAAGAAAACAATGAAAGAGGAGTTTGTTCAGATTATGAATGATCTTGTATGCCATGGTGAGTTGAGACTTCATCCTTAATAATAGGAGGAGACATCAAATGACTCTCAACTTAGCGGAAGGTCATTGTGTTTTAGACATCGTATTCATATAGCAGTAAAGAAAATAATTAAAGGAGTATAAGAGTATAAGATTACCAACTGGGAGGCCTTCTCCCATCATGTCATTGCAATAATTTCATGGTGAGTGCTGATGGCTAGATTAAAGTAATGGCAGTGCAAAAAAAGGAAAAGATTTAGATACACATTTACAGGGTAGAATGGGCACTAGAGCTAAATTTACTGGAAACGAGGGGGAAATCTACAAAGCTTACCAGGTATCTGGCTTGGACAACTGCGTGAATGTGGTGTCATCCTAAGCATGGAACACAGAAAGTGAGGGTCAGTTTGGTAAAGATATGGAGACTCTAAGATGAGACATTCTTCCAAAGAGCCCTGGACTACAGTTTTTGAAATTATATTTTTGTGATGTGGTGGATGTGTATTGTGTCAAGTGGAATGGATCACCATATTCCAGACTTTCTTTCCCACATAATTCTTCTGAGGGTGGATGATAAGAGACATCTTGCATGAGATTTAAGAGACAGAAGTGAAGCAGCGACCAGAATTTCTTGTGGTTGAACTGGACATGAGACGCTGTAGCTACATACCCACATTCAATCTAGTATCTAAGCATGGTGACAGCATTCAGCATTGGAGCTTACATAATCTCCTAGCCCTACTGTAGTGCCAGGGTCCAGCCCCGGTGGATCCAGGGTGATTCGAAGGTGGGGATGGAGTTGGCGTTCTTGGAAATAACTTATTTAATTACAGATAGAGAGGGATTAGAAAATTAGCAGAGAAAAAGAGGCTGAATAACTTGGTTTACATGGAATACCCATCACCATCTACATAGGCCACAGGCATCTTTCCGTTCTCCCAAAGGAGAGGAGGCACTAAGGCCTCCCCAGTCCAATCTTAGAAGCCCAGGCAAAATTAGCAGGCTTGGTGGGTACCCATGCACCAGATGGGAATTCAGCCAGGAAAATGGAGAGCAAGAAAGAAGCGACATGGGGAAACCACTCTTTCCGGAAACTGATTCCATCTCTTTATTTTTTAGGTTTGCTTATATACCTTTTGTTACACATAGGGATGAATACAGAGTCATGCTGGGGTCAGCAGTCCTGAACTTTATCAAAATCAGGTGCTTTACATAAAACAAAGATCTTAGGGGTTTTACATCATCTTCTGGCCATGAGACCTGCTGACATTTTACGACCCTTTCTTTCTGATAACCAAAAAACTTATTTTTTCCAAGGGTGTTTTTTCTTAAACCAGGCATCACCCTCCAAATAAAGTTGCATTCCTATAGGGTGAGGGTGTAGTGAATTACAATCAAGAAAGGAATTTATTTAACCCAAGGTTAACATGATTAATCTTAAAGGTTAATACTTATTTCTCCTGTATGCTTAAAGGTTAATACTTATTTCTCCTATATGTTAGTTATACTCACTATAAGGGCAGGGAACATGGAGATTTAGCAGCAAACATCAGTCCAACAAATGAAAATTGTTTCACCAATGTTCCCCTTAAGATCTATTTAGTCTTAAGATAGTGATAAAGTTACATTTTTGCATAGTAAGGACACAGTGATTTATAACAAAGTACAGTGATCTATTCCAAAAGAGAAAATTCATTAACTCAGAAAGTCTAGTATTGCTAATATTAAAAACTACTATATTTCATTTTCTATATTCCAAATACATTGATTAACATATTGCCAGGTGCCTAAGGATATGGAGGCCTGGTGGCAATCATTGACTCAACAATGAGAAATGCTCTATGCTAATTAAGACTCAAAATACTCCAAAATTCTCTGTGCTGTTTATGGTTGAGAGGTAGTAAACAATCATAATCCTGTCACACAAGCTAGTTTGTCAGCAGAGAAGTTTGACCTGAGACACCCTTGTCACACCCAGGGCAGGGAATTAGCAGCAATTATTGGCACAACAAATGAAAAACCCTTCACCAATATAATTCCTAACCAACCCACTATATTAACAACTTCCAACTTCCCAAAAGAATCTGCTTTAGTAAGTTTAAACAATCACATGTGGCCGGATGAACCTATACAGGCGGGCTAGATAAGCTTCAGAGGAGTTTGTAAGTTGAAACACTCTTGTCACGCCCAGGAATTTTTATTGACTTGGAGCTGCACGTTTACTCTTTCTCCGAGAGAGGTAATGGGGGTCAGCCCCCCATAAAGTCAGAGGTATAGGTGAGAGCATGAAACAGTAAAATAGGTAGACTCTGGTTTTGGGGGTAGATGCTTGGGAACAGGGGGTTTCCTGAGGCTTGGTCATGGCTTTGTGTATGCTGAAGCCTCCTTCCTCATGACCTTTGCCATGTGCAGAGTTCCTCACGCTGGCTCCTGGCACTGTAGACCTCTCCAGAGTTGCATCTTTGACTCCTGGGCCAGGTGAATCACAAATCACCAGATTCTTCTACAAGACAACCCCTCCCCACCTTATCAAAGTAAAAGACTTTGAGGCATTAAGAGACAGATGAAGGTTCCAGTCCATCTTTGTGTGTCCACTCATCTCCTAGGCTCCAGCTTGACCTCAGAGGGTCTATCTCAGCCTCAGAGGTTCCAGCTTATCCATGCTTCCCTTCCTGAATGCCTGCTTTGAATGAGTTCAGGCTGTAGCATCAGTACAGAAGGAAGAATCTCTCAAGTGCTGGGAACCAGCTCCCCAAACTGCCTAAGGTCAAATCTCTTTAACAGATCCCTGAGGGTCAAACCCTGATGGACAAAACAAGGATAGTTTTCATAGACTTCTTTGCCATTGTGCACAGCTTTGAACACATAGTCCAGCCCTCCAGAAATTGCAGCCCTGAGACAAACAGTCAGAAGCTTTAGGGTTCCACAAGCCTGAGGTATAATTGTTCAGTTTTAGCATTAAGCTAGTGGCCTATCTCCTCAAGCTGAGAAACCATTTGTATAAAAAATGGGCGACTGAAATCTGAGTTGGGCAAATACTTTCTATAGAGGGTCAAATGGTAAATAATGTAGTATTTGCAGCCCACAAGGTCTTTATCACAACTATCTGGTTCCCATTGTTGAGCAAAAGTCGCCGTAGACAGCACACACATCTTTACTTGTTTTACTTGTAAAAATAGACGACATACAGCACAGGCACTCAGCTCGGTGCTCGGTGATGACCTAGAGGGCTGGGGTGGGGTGGGGGAGCTTCCAGAGGGAGGAGATATATGCATACTTAGAGCTGACTCACATTGTTGTATAGCAGAAATCAACACAGTATTGTAAAGCAGCTATCCCTCCAACTAAAAATAAAATTTTAAAAATCAAATAAAAAAAAACTATGTGCTACATTTGACCCATGGACCATTGTATCTGATGTAGACAAAATAGTACAATTTCTGCATCATAAAAAGTACACTTTAAAAATTCATTAGTATAGTTAGTGTGGAGAAAAACATTAAAGTCAGGGTCAGATAGGCTAGGATCTCATCTCAGTCGGGCACTTTCTGATTGATGTTCCATTTCCTCATTTTTAATGGAGACAAGAAGATAAGTCACTGTTGTAAAATATGTCCACCCATTTTTTGACTTGTCTCCTTCCAAAAAATAGCATCTAATTCCCTTTCCCTTGAATATGGATCGGACACAGTGACTCATTGCAAATGAACAGAACATTGCTGAAGTGGCATTTACATAATTTCCAAGGATAAATTAGACAAAGATGATTCAAACTCAACTTGAGTCTCTCTTGAGGTACTTACTCTAGCGACCAACCCACTGAGCTAGGAAGAAGCCAAGTGGCCAAGTGGAAAGGTCATATATAGGTGTTCTGACCATAACCCCAGTAGAAGCCCCAGATGACAGCCAGCATCATCTGTCAGACATGCAAATGAGCAAGCTGTCCCATGACTCTAGTCCCCAGCCTTTGGGCTGGTCCAGTTAATGACAAATGGAACAGAAACATTTGTCTCCACCATCTCCACCTAAATTGCAGAAACTTAAGTAGAATAAATGTTGTCACTGTTTTAAGTTACTAAGTATTGTGGTGTTAGTAACATAACAGTAGATGACCAGAATACAAAGGTGTCCAGCAACTCTCCAATTATTACCATACAAGAATTTTGTAGGAATCTCCCAAGCCTATTAACCTACTGACTTGGATCTTAGCACCATGTGCAAGCATGTGTTAAACTGACTGTTTTTTAATTGAAGTACAGTTGATTTACAATGTCCTGCTAGTTTCAGGTGGTGGTGGCCTTTAATTGCTAAGTTGTGTCTGACTCTTTCACAGCCCCATGGACTGTAGCCCACCAGGCTCCTCTGTCCATGGAATTTCCCAGGCAAGAATACTGAAGTGGATTGCTATTTCCTTCTCCAAGGGATCTTGCAGACACAGAGATCAAACCTGCACTTCCTGCATTGGCAGGCAGATTCTTTACCACTGAGACATCTGGGAAGCCCAGTTTCAGGTGTACAGCATAGTGAATCAGTTATATATACATATATATTCTTTTTCAGATTCTTTTCCCTTATAGGTTATTATATTAGGTATAGTTCCCTGTGCTATACAGTAAGTTCTTGCTGGTTATCTGATCCATGGGGTGGGAAGTTCTCCTAGAGGAGGGCATGGTAACCCACTCCAGTATTCTTGTCTGGAGAATCCCCATGAGCAGAGGAGTCTAGTGGGCTAATCCATGGGGTCACAACTGAGCACAGCACAGCACAGTATGTATACGTTGGGCCTTCCCACTTGGGGCAAAGGATAGAGAACCCTGCTGCCAATGCAGGAAACATAAGAAACATGGGTTCAGTCCCTGGGTCAGGAAGATCCCCTGCAGGAGGGCATGGCAACCCACTCCAGTATTCTTGCCTGAAGAATCCCATGGACAGAGGAGCTTGGCAGACTACAGTCCATAGGGTCACAAAGAGCCATGAAGTGACTTATCATGCACACACACATACGTTAACACAAATCTCCTAAGGTATCACAAAGACCATGAAGTGACTTATCATGCACACACACATACGTTAACACAAATCTCCTAAGGTATCTCCCCACTACCTTTCCCCTTTGATAACCATAATTTTGCTTTCTATATCTGGGACTCTATTTCTGTTTTGTTAATAGGTTCATTTGTATATATATATTTTAATATTCTACATATTTGCCTTTCTCTGGCTTATTTCACTTAGTATGATAATCTCTATGTCTACCCATGTTGCCTCAAATGACATTGTTTTATTCTTTTTTATGGCTAAGTAATATTCATGTGTGTGTGTGTGTGTGTGTGTGTGTGTGTGTATCACATCTCCTTTATCCATCTGTCTATGGATAGATATTTAGATAACCTCCATGTCTTGGCTATCATAAATGAATATTGGAGTGCATGCACTTTTTTGAATTATGATTTATTTTGGATGTGTACCCAAGATAGTGGGATCATATGGTAGCTCTATTTTCAGCTTTTTTAGAGAACCTCCATACCATTCTCCATAGTGGTTGCACCTATTTGTATTCCCACCAACAGTATAAGAGGATTCCTTTTTCTTGCACTTTCTCCAGCATTTATTATTTGTAGACTTTTTGATGATGGCCATTTTTGCTAGAGTGACATGATACTTCATTTGAAGCTTCCCAAAAATCCAAAGAAAGGACAAATAAAACAAAGCATACTATCAAAAGCCACAGAGGATTTAAGAAGCTGAACCCAATGACCTACACTGGAATTTGGTCAAAACTCTAGGCTTAACACATCTAACTCTTTCAAAAACAATATCATGGGATTTCTGATGACCAGCTTAGAATAGGACTAGAACTGGCCAGACCCTTTTATATGAAATGAAACACCACTGAAAACTGATAGGCTGGTGAATTTTGAACTAGAAAGTTTGGCCTTTCATTTCTTTTGGCCAGAGTGCTTTCAACAAAAGTCTAAATCATATTTTTTTTAAGTAATCTCTTAAAAGACATGAATAGCTACAGGTCAGTTACAATTGGTTCCCTTATGTTCCTTCTTAAGTTCAAGATAATAAGATGTAGTCTGAGGCTTGGGGAAATAAAATCTCTCCATTTTTAATCTAAATATTGGATTTATATTTGTAACAATTATTCATGAGGATATAGATTATACTCAGTGACTGAAAAGAGAGTATAAACCTAAAAACATGGGTTTGTAGTTTAATGTGATGACATGTGTGTGCAGATCTGAGAAATTAGAGTGATAGTTACATAAGTGAGTAGATGTGAGTGAATATAAACATTGAAATTATAGGATAAGCTCTAAAGAGAATGGAATACAATAAAATCCTTTAACTTTATTTCCTTATAGCACCTTTTCCCTCTCACACAACTATGCACTGGAGACACTAATATACTTTTTCTCCAATTTACCATTTTGTCCCCAGTTGCTGCTGCTGCTGCTAAGTCACTTCAGTCCTGTCCAACTCTGTGCAACCCCATAGACGGCAGCCCACCAGGCTCCCCTATCCCTGGGATTCTTCAGGCAAGAACACTGGAGTGGGTTGCCATTTCCTTCTCCAATGCATGAAAGTGAAAAGTGAAAGAAGTCACTCAGTCATGTCCGACTCTTTGCGACCCCATGGACTGCAGCCTACCAGGCTCCCCCATCCATGGGATTTTCCAGGCAAGAGTACTGGAGTGGGCCCCAATTACTATGTGTCAGCAAATTTGGAAAACTCAGCAGTGGCCACAGGAATGGAAAATGTCAGTTTTCATTCCAATCCCAAAGAAAAGCAATGCCAAAGAATTCTCAAACTACCACACAATTGCACTCATCTCACATGCTAGCAAAGTAATGCTCAAAATTCTCCAAGCCAGACTTCAGCAATATGTGAACCATGAACTTCCTGATATTCAAGCTGGTTTTAGAAAAGACAGAAAAATCAGAGATTAAAATGTCAACATTTGCTGCATCATCGTAAAAGCAAGACAGTTCCAGAAAAACATCTACTTCTGCTTTATTGACTATGCCAAAGCCTTTGACTGTGTGGATCACAATAAACACTGTGAAAATTCTGAAAGAGATAGGAATACGAGACCACCTGACCCGCTTCTTGAGAAACCTGTATGCAGGTCAGGAAGCAACAGTTAGAACTGGACATGGAAGAACAGACTGGTTCCAAATAAGAAAAAGAGTATGTCAAGGCTGTATATTGTTACCCTGCTTATTTAACATATGCAGAGTACATAATGAGAAATGCTGGGCTGGAAGAAGCACAGGCTGGAATCAAGATTGCCAGGAGAAATATCAATAACCTCAGATATGCAGATGACACCACCCTTATGGCAGAAAGTAAAGAAGAACTAAAAAGCCTCTTGATGAAAGTGAAAGAGGAGAGTGAAAAGGTTGGCTTAAAGCTCAACATTCAGAAAAATAAGATCATGGCACCCGTCCCATCGCGTCATGAGAAATAGATGGGGAAATGGTGGAAACAGTGTCATACTTTATTTTTTGGGGCTCCAAAATCACTGCAGATGGTGATTGCAGCCATGAAATTAAAAGACACTTACTCCTTGGAAGGAAAGTTATGACCAAACTAGACAGCATGTTAAAAAGCAGAGACATTACGTTGCCAACAAAGGTCTGTCTAGTCAAGGCCATGGTTTTTCCAGTAGTCATGTATGGATGTGAGAGTTGGACTATACAGAAAGCTGAGCACTGAAGAATTGATGCCTTTGAACTGTGGTATTAGAGAAGACTCTTGAGCATCCCTTGGACTGCAAGGAGATCCAACCAGTCCATCCTAAAGGAGATCAGTCCTCGGTGTTCATTGGAAGGACTGATGCTGAAGCTGAAACTCCAATACTTTGGCCACCTGATGCAAAGAGCTGACTCATTTGAAAAGACCTGACGTTGGGAAAGATTGAGGGTAGGGGAGAAGGGGATGACAAAGGATGAGATGGTTGGATGGCATCATCTTCTCAATGGACATGAGTTTGGGTGGACTCCAGGAGTTGGTGATGGACAGGGAGGCCTGGCATGCTACAATTCATGGGGTCGCAAAGAGTTAGACACAACTGAGCGAATGAACTGAACTGCCACTCTAGGATCCTTTCCTGGAATGTCCTCAGGGCAGTGTTTTGAAATAATTTTTAAAAGGGAAAAAAAAATCAAGTCATGCAGCCCTGGATATAAAGGTCACAGCTGCCTCTACCTAACTGTGTAAACTTGAGCCTTTGTTATTTATGACCATCAATTTCAAGACCTGGAAAATAGAGAATATCCTCCCAGATGGTGGTTATACAGTTCAAGTAAGACAATATTCACAGCATCAAAGGGTAACATGTGGTGCAAGTTCAGTAAAGGATACTTTCCCCAGAACCCCTTGTTTCCTACTCTGTGACTCCTACTTACACTTTGCAGTCCTGATGTGGTATCATTGCCTTGTACAGTCTTTGCCAAGGTTCCCAAGCAAAGTTTCATTTGTTTCTCCAGGCTGTAGTAACATTTTGGCCACATGGCAATGTCTTAATATGATTATGTATCAGGCTGTCTCATGTAGATTTAGGATCTTATTAATTCCTTATGTGCTTTGTCCTCTCATTAGGATAATCTAGAAATTTTTATTTTGTAATTAAAGCATTTATAAACATGTCACTTATTAAAATCACTATGTGCCATTTGAAAGAATTGAAGGGTAGATTACTCAATATTTGGAAATGTGTTAGCCTGCTTTATAAAGGCCATTGCTCCACCCACCCACCCCCAATCTGGCTCCCTCTTGCCCAACTGTCACCATTATAAGATTTATAGCTGGTCCCTGCTCATCTTTATGACTTTGCCTTCATGTTTTCCCAAGTCAGAGGTTTTTTTTCATTGTTGTTTTTTGGGTGTTTTTTGTTTGTTGGTTGGTTGGTTGGTAAATCTATACCCGTATTGATGAAATATGACCAATAAATGCTATAAAGTACTCTTGAAATGTGTAAATATTGCACATTGCCCAAAAGGGCAGTACTAAGTGCAAATGGAATGGATGGAAAAACCACTGCTGCACAAGCTTAATTTTAGAAATACATTTTTCTCTCAGGTAAGGTTATGCTCACAATAAGATTAAACTCTGATCTCTTTACTCAATATACACATTTTTAAGCTGCTACATTTCCAAAAATAATAATTATTATGTACCTAAAGTCCTATTGGATGTTTAATATGGCACAAGCACAAAACTAAAACTTTATACATGTCATCTTTCATTTTTGTCACTATGGGAAACTTAAGGGAGACATATCACTGTGTCTGTTTCACAAATGTTGTTGTTATTGTTTAGTCCCTAAGTTGTGTCTAATTCTTTTGCAACCCCACATGCCAGGCTCCTCTGTCCATGGGATTTAGCAGGCAAGAATACTGGAGTGGGTAGCCATTTCCTTCTCCAGGGGATCTCCCAAACCCAGTGATTGAACAGGCGTCTCCTGCATTGGCAGGTGATTTTTTTACCACCAGGGAAGCCCTTATTATTAAATGTCCTGTGTAACTCACTAGAAATAATGCAAACTTATAACATAGTTCTACTTTTGACTTTAAAAAGAACACTATTAAGGCCGAACACAGCAGTGAGCACAGTAAATGAGAATGGTATGCCAAAGCCTTTGACTGTGTGGATCACAATAAACTGTGGAAAATTCTGAAAGAGATGGGAATACCAGACCACCTGACCTGCCTCTTGAGAAATCTATGCAGGCCAGGAAGGAACAGTTAGAACTGGACATGGAACAACAGACTGGTTCCAAATAGGAAAAGGAGTACGTCAAGGCTGTATATTGTCACCCTGCTTATTTAATTTATATGCAGAGTATATCATGAGAAACGCTGGACTGGAAGAAACACAAGCTGGAATCAAGATTGCTGGGAGAAATATCAATAACCTCAGATATGCAGATGACACCACCCTTATGGCAGAAAGTGAAGAGGAGCTAAAAAGCCTCCTAATGAAAGTGAAAGAGGAGAGTGAAAAAGTTGGCTTAAATCTCAACATTCAGAAAACAAAGATCATGGCATCCGGTCCCATCACTCCATGGGAAATAGATGAGGAAACAGTGGAAACAGTGTCAGACTTTATTTTTGGGGGGCTCCAAAATCACTGCAGATGGTGATTGCAGCCATGGAATTAAAAGATGCTTACTCCTTGGAAGAAAAGTTATGAGCAACCTAGATAGCATATTCAAAAGCAGAGACATTACTTTGCCGACTAAGGTCTGTCTAGTCAAGGCTATGGTTTTTCCTGTGGTCATGTATGGATGTGAGAGTTGGACTGTGAAGAAGGCTGAGCACCGAAGAATGGATGCTTTTGAACTGTAGTGTTGGAGAAGACTCTTGAGAGTCCCTTGGACTGCAAGGGGCTCTAACCAGTCCATTCTGAAGGACATCAACCCTAGGATTTCTTTGGAAGGAATGATGCTAAAGCTGAAACTCCAGTCCTTTGGCCACTTCATGTGAAAAGTTGACTCATTGGAAAAGACTCTGATGCTGGGAGGGATTGGGGGCAGGAGGAGAAGGGGACAACAGAGGATGAGATGGCTGGATGGCATCACCAACTCAATACACGTGAGTCTGAGTGAACTCTGAGTGTTGGTGATGGACAGGGAGGCCTGGCATGCTGTGATTCATGGGGTCGCAAAGAGTCGGACATGACTGAGCAACTGAAATGAACTGAACTGAACTGAAACTCCTTTTTTAAAAGATAGACACTCAATAAACATTAAAGCAAAATGTAACCACATGTTCTACACAAAGTGTTCCTCTAAATCAAATGATACAGAAAGCTAGAATGAAAACAGAAAGTGACATAGAAATATAACCAAACAAGAAGAAAAAAAGGAAAAGAAAGCAGAGACAGACACATTCATATTAGAAAAAGAGAACATGGAAAACTGCTTCTAATAAAAGTGAGAAAGCCATTTTGTAGTGATGAAAAGGTATAAATAACCAAGAAGAAATCATAAACATAAGGGAAATATTTACAATAAATCCAGAATGTGAATGAAGACAAACTGAGAACAGCCACAAGCCCTTCATGGTAGAGGAATTCGAGGAAGAGAGAAGTAATGAATCTGCCCAACAGCCCTCAGAACAGAAGCCCCAAGCGGCCAACAGGTGTTCATTGGAAAGTAATTCCAGAAGAGAGCCAGACTAGGAGTCTTGAGCTATTCCATAGCAAAGATGGGGCTTCCCAGGTATCACTAGTGGTTAAAAAAAAAAAAAAAAACTGCCTGCCAGTGCAGGAGACAGGAAAGAAGTGGGTTCGATCCCTGGGTTGGGAAGACTCCTAGAGGAAAACATGGCAACCCACTCCAGTAGTCTCACCTGGAGAATCCCCTGGACAGAGGAGCCTGGTGGGCTACAGTCTAAGCGGTCACAAAGAGCCAGACTCAAATGATCAGGGACATACACACTCAAGGATTGTTGAGGCAATCCAAGTGTGGGTTGAAAAAGAATTTCCAGACACAGGGCATTTCTGAAAGGAATGAGTTTATTAAGAACAAAGAGCAGAGATAATGGGGACACTGAGAGCACAGTGGGCCAACCTCCTGATGGACCAGGGAAAGCCAACAGTTTTTGTGAATAGCCAATGTTTATATCCTTGAGACAAAGAAAATTCCTGCTGGAAGACTGGCGTTGGGTGATTGGTTGGGGCACTATAGGGTGTTTACTGGAGTGGGCATCTTTGCTTAACCGAGAGTCAGGAAGTTTGTTAGTGATGATCAGGAGGCTTTTGGTGATGGTTACAAAGGGGCTCAGTCAGCTTCAGAGATGACCTTGGTTCTGGGCTCCACTTCCATGGCCTTGGTGCAAAGCCTTGCACCTGTGGCCTTAGGGGCAGGACTCAAAAAGGATCACCTCACATATAGAGATAAAATTTTATTTTCTCTTTGGAATCACTAAGGCTATTGTTCCACAAATATTCACAGATGAGGAAGTCCAGTTAACATGTGTGTGTGCTAAGTTTCATCAGTCATGTCCAACTTTATGCAACCCTATGGACTGTAGCCCACCAGTCTCTTCAGTCCATGGGATTCTCCAGGTAAGAATACTGGAATGGGTTGCTATGCTCCTCCAGGGCATCTTCCCAACCCAGGGATTGAACCTGCTTCTTTTATGTCTCCTGCATTGCCAGGTTTTTTAACATGAGACTAGTTCAAACTTTATCAGCCTAGTTTGAACATTCCATACAATTTATATATGGACTCATATATTGGTGGAATCAACCTCCACCTAGGGTTTATGATATTTTTATTATTACCTTTTCTAGTATTTCAGTATCAATAACATATGTTAAGAATTGAGTGGTCATCATTTGCTTATCTGATTACCTTCTCTCATCTTAAAACTCACATGAATGGGAAAACAGATAAGTACATCTTATTTAAAATTTGAAAGCATAGAAAGAAAAAGTCATTAAAAGTTCAGGAATGGATGCTTCTAACTACAAGCACTAAAGGGAAGGAATCCAGGCAGTTGGAGCATTACATGAACACATACAACTTTGTGAGCAGATGAAACATTCAAAAAAATAATAATGAGACCATCCTGGTAGTCATTTATTTTCTTTTACCAGTGTGCTTCCCTTGTGGTTCAGATGGTAAAGAATCTGCCTGCAATGTGGGAGACCCAGGTTTGATCCCTGGGTCAGGAAGACCCCTGGAGGAGGGAATGGCTACCCATTCCAGTATTCTTGCCTGGAGAATTCCATGGACAGAGGTACCTGGTAGGCTATACAGTCCATGAGATCACAAAGAGTCAGACACAACTGAGTGACTGACACTTTCACTTACTCAGTGCTGCAGAGGTTTAAAACCTGAAGTAAGCCATTTTTTCATTTACTCCTGTCACTTTGTTGTAATAAACAGAAAACTTACCTGAGGTAACTTTTCAAAACTATAGGAGTACTCCAACATATCAAATGAGTCTCCAAAATAAAATCATGATGTCCAACATTGTAGACCAAATATTCCTACTGATATACATTTCATCCAACACACATATTCCTTGAGGGTAGACATTAAGACATCTGGGGGGCCAAACATGGTCTACTAGTTTCCAAGGGATAAAGACTTTGAGTCATTTTTGCAATCCATCAAAGAGGTTGATGCTTTCTTCCCAATATCTTCCTAGACCATCACTATGGACTGCCTTCAGTGGGAAATCTCCAGTTATAGCAAACTCTGAAAACTACTTGACCTTCCAGAGGGAGGAAAGTGGAAGGAGAGAATACTGTGTTTCAGTGAGAGCAATTGGGTAGAGAAATAAAAGATAAATTTTCTAATACTTCTATGATCATTTCCTTGAAGAACTTTGCTGTTGATATTCTTGATAAGATTGCATTTATGCAAATTATAAAACACCAATATATTGTTTCTAGATGCAATTAGTACACATGCTCATTTGACTACCTCATCAAAACTGACTACAAGTTTTACAGCTATGCAAACTAGGCATTCCTAATGTATTGATGCTGATAAGTTTCATGATATTGATTAGTCCTGTAGCAAGAACTGGACTTAGAATCATAATCTATTTAATCAGATATTCTACAGCTTTACTGGGAGGCACTGTAATAGGGTAAAAGAATCATCACTGACATCATATATTCATATGTTCTAAATTCAAATATGGTCTCTGATATTTATAAGATACAAAACAATAAACTTTTTGTATTTTATTTTACATACATGTAAATTAAGAGCAGTAATATTTTCCCTGCAATATCATTTTGAAAAGTAGAGATAAATGTTACAAAATGCATGAATACATAGTGACCACACAAGAAAAAAATTAATATTATTAAAACAGAAAAAGTAGAGACAAACAAAACCCATATGTTGGGTTTAAAATGGTTAAGAAAGCATATAAACCCCTAAAAAGACTATTTTTAAAAAAGAAAGAAGGTAGAAAGACATGAAGAAAGGGGGGAGGAAGGTCAGAAAGAAACATCAGTAACCAATTACCAATATTAGAAATGAATGTGGGGACATAGCTACAGACCATACACAAATCAAGAGGTTGTTAAGGAAATATTTTGAAGACATTTATGTTCAAAATAATTCCATAAATTTCACAACTGAGATAAAGCAGATAAATCCCTTGAAAAAACATAACTCTCCAAAACTGATACAAAAGAAAGAGAAAAGTATGAATAGCACTGAAGAAATTGACATCATAATTTAAAACCTTCCCACAAAGCTACGAACAAAGCTTCAAAGCAAGATGGCTTCATTGGTGAATTCTATCAAACATTTATTACCATTCTTGCCTAAACCCTTTTAGAATATAAAGGATGAGGGAATAGGTTTCAATCAATGTAATAAACTCAACATAACCCTAATACTAAGACCTAAATGAGGACATTACAGGGGAAAAAAAATTATAAAACAAAATCTCTCATGAACATAGATGTAAATATTATTAGCAAGGTACTAGTAGATAGTAGTAAATCAAATCCAGCAAAATATAAAACATAAAGGGAAATACATCATGACCACATATTCAGATTGATTTTCAGTTCAGTTCAGTTACTCAGTC
>SJYQ01000232.1:305114-328640 GCA_006410935.1 Redunca redunca | reverse complement strand
TTTGGAACCAGTCTGTTGTTCCATGTCCAGTTCTAACTGCTGCTTCCTGGCCTGCATAGATTTCTCAAGAGGCAGGTCAGGTGGTCTGGTATTCCCATCTCTTTCGGAATTTTCCACAGTTCATTGTGATCCACACAGTCAAAGGCTTTGGCATAGTCAATAAAGCAGAAATAGATGTTTTTCTGGATGATCCAGCAGATGTTGCCAATTTGATCTCTGGTTCCTCTGCCTTTTCTAAAACCAGCTTGAACATCAGGAAGTTCACGGTTCACGTATTGCTGAAGCCTGGCTTGGAGAATTTTGAGCATTACTTTACTAGCGTGTGAGATGAGTGCAATTGTGTGGTAGTTTGAGCATTCCTTGGCATTGCCTTTCTTTGGGATTGGAATGAAAACTGACCTTTTCCAGTCCTGTGGCCACTGCTGAGTTTTCCAAATGTGCTGGCATATTGAGTGCAGCACTTTCACAGCATCATCTTTCAGGATTTGAAATAGCTCAACTGGAATTCCATCACCTCCACTAGCTTTGTTCATAGTGATGCTTTCTAAGGCCCATTTGACTTCATATTCCAGGATGTCTGGCTCTTGATGAGTGATCACACCATCGTGATTATCCAGGTCATGAAGATCTTTTTTCTTCTGTGTATTCTTGCCATCTCTTCTTAATATCTTCTGCTTCTGTTAGTCATGACCACATATTCAGATTGACTTTACAATTTTAAATCTGTCAATATAATTGATTAACAGGATAGAAAAGAAAAATCATGTGAATGTATCAATACATGCAAAAAAAAGTTCTTGAAAAAATTCATCTTGAATTGATGAAAAAAACTCAGTAAACTAAAAATAGAGGAGAACTAACTCAATTTTATGATAGATTCCTATCAAAAACCTACAGCTAACATAGTTCTTAATGGTGGAATAGTGGACATTTTTTTCAAGATCAAGGATGTCAACTTTCACCACTTGTATTTAGTATTGTCCTAGAAGTCCTACCCAATGGAATAAAAATTCAGTAAGGTCATAAAGGCTGGAAAGAAGGAAATAAAAATGTATCCAGAGATTATATGGTTGGATATATATATATATATTAAAAAAAAAAAAAACCTAAGGAATACTATTGATATTCAGAATATCCATGATGCCAAAGTAGAGGAGTATTAATTCAGGAGTAAAACACATGTAGACTGAGGAGGTCAGGATTCCATCAGCATACCTGGTTACAATTTCAGGAATCAGAAATTAAAAACCTGCGACCATAATTTTACAACTTGGGCTTCCCAGGTGGCACTAGTGGTAAAGAACCCACTTGCCAATGCAGAAGATGTAAGAGACGCAGTTTCGATCCCTGAGTTGAAAAGATCCCCTGGAGAAGGAAATGGCTACCCACTGAAGTATTCTTATTCAGAGAATCCCATGGACAAAGAAGCCAGGCACTACAGTCCATGGGGTCGCTAAGAATCAGACACGACTGAAGCAACTGAGCATGGGTACTTCCTGATAGACTGGTGGGTCATGGGAAAGGCAAATCTCCTGGAGATAAGGCTGCAGCCACTTCAACATACATTGTTAGAAAATACTAAGAACAAATGAGAATCTGTGGCTGTTTCAGGAGGCAGAACTGGAGTGAGAAAAGATACATTTTCCCATCATTTTATAAATTCATGGGGCTAAAGGTGTTAATCTAAATGGTTTTTATTCTTTTGTGTGTGTGTTTCCATATTTTTACTTTTTTAATTTTTATTTTTACTTATTTTACTTTACAATACTGTATTGGTTTTGCCATACATTGACATGAATCCACCACTGGTGTACATGAATTCCCAAACATGAACCCCCCTCCCACCTCCCTCCTCATAACATCTCTCTGGGTCTTACTTTTATAGTACTTTTAATTTATTTTTTAAAACATTTTAATAGAAGTATAGCTGAGTTACAATGTATGTTTAAAATGAGGTAATTAAATTAGTATCATCAGATCAGTAAATATTACATGAGAAAGGTCATATGAGCATGTCGCTTCCACCTTGCAGCCATTCTACCTTGCAAAGTATGGCTGAGCTCAGTTGCTATCTGGGCCATCAAATCCTCTCATCTTGCTTGCTTTCTTTCTATTTTTATTATTATATTTACTATTATTTACATTATTAAGCCTTATGACCCAAAGACTGTCAGTGATTAAACCAACAAGTGAGACAAAATAGAGCAACTGGCCACATTGAAGGGCCTTCCTGCAGGCTAATGTTGGAGCTCCAACCTAACCCACAGATACTTTATAATGTATATGATATATCACATATTTTACAATTATATATTTTATGTATACATGTAATATTTTATAATTATGGTATATAATAATTGTATAAACTATTCCATTTTATATTGTTGTTTTTCAGTCACTAAGTCATATCCAACTCTCAGCAACCCCATGAACTACAGCATGCCAGGCTTCTCTGTCCTTCACTGTCTCCCACAGAGCTTGCTCAAACTCATGTCCATTGAGCCAGTGATACAATCCAACTGTCTCATCCTCTGTCGTACCCTTCTCTTCTTGCCCTCAATCTTTCCCAGCATCAGGGTCTGTCCAATGAGTTGGCTCTTTGCATCATGTGGCCAAAGTATTGGAGTATAAATTATTATTTATTATTCTATTTTATTATTCTACCCTTCTCATCCTTTACTTGTTCTGTAATAGTCCTTGTAGGTTTCAATATCTTCCATCCCAAAATACATGCATTTGGGGTGAGTTGGGCTTTCCAGGTGGCTCAACAATAAAGAATCCACCTGCCAATGCAGTAGACTCAGGAATCTCAGGTTTGGTCCCTGGGTGGGGAAGATCCCCTGGAATAAGAAATGGCAACCCACCCCAGTATTCTTGCCTAGAAAATTCCACGGACAGAGGAGCCTGGCAGGCTACAGCCCATGGGGTCACAGAGTCGGACACGACTGAGTATAGATGCATCTAAATAAGGTAGGTTCTATTGGAAATGAAATTTTAATCTGGAAGAAGTGAAAGTTCCTTCATCTCATCTAGACAGAAACTCACTCCAAAAAAAAATATAAGCCCATTCTAATGTTGCAATACATGCTTTTGGCAGTGGCTTTTTTTGTGTTGTGTAGACTTGGAAATGCTCAGATAAGTCAAGGTCAATGTGACCTTTTATGTATTCAATTCTTGGGAATACTGCTAGCTTAAAGCTTCCAGGAACATTCTGTAGAAAGCCAGGCAAGTGTCTACGAATAAGAGAAATAGTTACTCTCCCAAAACTGAAACTGGACTAACAGGTTGAAGAAGATCATTTATTGCTCCAGAAATTTACGAAAAGAAATGATGAGAGCATAAAATTTAGGACAGTTCATAAAATAACTGAAATGCCTTTTGTGTGACCTTTACTTTAAACATGTTGCTAGTTTTCATATAATTTCTCCATATCATCTATCAGGTTGCTAAAATGTTTCCATAAGCAAAAATTGGTTGTAAAAAGCATCCAGAATATTATTGATGATGGATTACTCAAAAACAAAAAAGCAGAGCTCTTTATGTCATAAAAACAAACTTTGGTCCTGATGGCCATGAAAGTAGGCAAGCTAAAACATAGTTTGATAAAAGCTGAAGAGACTGTAAAAATTAGAGTCAATTTCCTACAACAGTGTACGTCCATTTGATTTTTAAGGAAGTGATGAAATATGGTGGAGGAACTGGTATGATGTAGAGGACATCCAGACAGACTATTTTAAAACATTTCTATAACTTAAAGAGAAGTGATCAGATGATGTTGTATAGTGTAAAAGAGCATGGTGCTGAAGCCAGGCAAGTGTGAATTTACTGCCTGGCTTCTCATTTATCCCACACACAACTTATGAATACATTCCCTCTGAGCCTCAGTTTACTTCTCTGTAAGCTGGGGATTAAAAGATTGCCTTGTTCATAGAATTTAAATGTGTAATAAGTGAAATAAAAATGAAAAGCAACTAGCATCTAATTATTATTGCTGTTAAATAAATGGAGGTTTTACTGTTACATAAGCACGTAAGTGGTAGTATAACTATGATATTTGAAAGCATAAAGTCTAAACATGACATTGTGTTTCACCTCCTTGCTAGCATTTTTCATTAAGTCTGCACCTAATGTATAATATGTAACATATTTTCCTTCCAAGGTCAAATCTTAACACTTAACTGTTTTTTTTAACCCTTCTTTTGTTTCTAATAATTCTAGCAAAACAACGTTTTCCTTCCTGTCCCTAATGATTATCCTACAACAGGATAAATGAGGGGAAATTTAGCACCAGCTGCCAGCCTAATGTATTTTGCAGTTCTAAGAGAATAAATGAACAGAAACATTTGTTCTGACCATGCTATATCTCCCAGGGCTGAGATGGGGCCAGTAGGATTCCATGTGTCATGGTCCTAACTCCATGATCTACCAATCATAAAAAAATAAATAAATAAACTGTATTTATGTCGGCTGATTCATTCATAATGTCTTTCCTTTTTCAAAGAGAAAATAATCATTGAACACTCACCACAAGCCAGAACACAGTATAGATACAGATAATATGAATATAGCCCACCAGGCTCTTCTGTCCATGGACTTTTTCCAGGCAAGGATACTGGAATGGGTTGCCATTTCCTACTCCAGGAGGTCTTCCCAACTCAGGGATCAAGCCCATGTCTCTCACGTCTCCTGCATTGGCAGGTGGACTCTTTACTGCTAGCGCCACCTGGGAAGCCTTGCTCACTCTAAGGGAACAGATAATATGATGCATATGAGTAAAATAGTCTCTTATTTCAAAAGAACCCATGACTGAAGTTTTGGGCAGAAACATATGCTCAACATGCTAACTAACCAATTATTTTGACTTTATATCAACACAAGGTTTTGTTACACTCAACAGGAATATGGAACAAAATAGAGCAATAGCTTTTTCATGAATAAAATTGAATTGTAGCATAAACTATGCAATTTAAGATCAAATTCCACGAACTATCTTAAATTCATTGTGAAAACAAGTTCAACTAATAAACAGCTTAATATCTTTATTAAAGAAAGTGGGTTAGTGAATTTATTGACAATTATATAATCATAGAATCAACTGAAATGTTATCAAAGACTACCTTGCAAAGGCCCAGATGGTTTTAGAGGTGAATTTTTTCAAATGTTTAATAAGTAATATTTTGTTGTTCAAACTATCCCTTCTCTTACAAAAAGAAAAGTCATTAGGTATAATCATATTATGTATGATTAGGTATAATCATATCATACATATTAATCGTCCTTCATATTATGTATGAAAGAACTGATGCTTTTGAACTATGGTGTTGGAGAAGACTCTTGAGAACCCCTTGGACTGCAAGGAGATCCAACCAGTCCATCCTAAAGGAAATCAGTCCTGAATATTTATTGGAAGGATGGATGCTAAAGCTGAAACTCCAGTACTTCAGCCACCTGATGAAAAAAACTGACTTATTGGAAAAGACCCTGCTGGGAAAGATTGAAGGAGGGAGGATAAGGGGATGACAGAGTATGAGATGGTTGGATGGCATCACCGACTCAATGGACATGGGTTTGAGTAAGCTCTGGGAGTTGGTGATGGACAGGGAAGCCTGACGTGCTGCAGTCCATGGGGTCACAAAGAGTCAGACGCGACTGAGTGACTGAAATGACTGGACTGACTGGACTGACTGTCTGATGTATAATCATATTAGTAATAACACAATTTTATGTATCACAAAAATTATAGGCAAATGTCACTAATGAGCATAGATTTTAACATACTAAATAAAATTTGCAAATAAGATATACAGTAAAACTTAATAATTTATCACATTTATAAGTCAAAGGAGAAAAACATACGATTTCCTAATAGCTGCTCAAAACTTAATTTTTAAAACTTAGCTCTATTTTTTACTACTTTTCTTACTTTGAGCTTCCCTGGTGGCTCAGACGGTGAAGAATATGCCTGTAATACAGGAGACATAAGTTTGATCACTAGGTCAGGAGGATTTCCTGGAGAAGGGAATGGCTACCAGCTCCAGTGTTCTCACCTGGAGAATTCCATGAACAGAGAATAGGAATGGATGCCTATTAATTTAATACAGAAAATTACATACATTTATGTATATTTAAATAAAATAAGCAAAAGTCAGGTCTAATGGTGAAAGTTAAAATTATTCCTATTAAATTCCATCAACAGGCAAAGATGCCCATTTCCATAATTATTTTCCTGTAAGTACCAATGAAATGCAATATAAAAATAAATGAAATGTGAAAATATTAAAGGGAAAGAAAACACCACTGCAGTTCTTTACAGGTGATATAATTTTATACCTAGAAGACCCAATTGGAAGATATAGTAAACTCAGAAAGGTGGTAAATTTTAAATATTAAATACCTATAAATCACCAGCTAGTGAGAGTAATCCAGTCTCTTGAAGTCTAGTTAATTTGAGCCATTCTATGCACTGTGGAAGTTCAAAACACTTCTCAACATTTCTTTTTAATTTCCAGGAAGCTTGGGCTCTCACAGGCACATTTGGATCTGGGTTTCAATTTCAACATGTGCTATGTCTCTTTCCTTACAATATCATTTGGCTTGAGTTATAAAATTATATTACATAATAAGTGTATGGGCTTTAAAATAGAAATGTATACAGAAACAGTATTCATTTACTTATTTATTATCCATGTTAAAATTAGGTAACATTTATAAACCTATTAAATAAAAAAGCAAAATATAGCCTCTCTTCATTTTTTCATTGTTTATTTAAGGGAAAATGGTATAACACTTTAAATTGGAATAGTATGTCCCTTATTCCTCATTCAGTACAGTGATTAGTTAACAAGTCCTAAAGTCATTGAGAGGAAGAAATTTAGTAGCTCAGATGGTAAAGAGTCTGCCTGAAAAGCTGGAGATGCAGGTTTGATCCTTCTGTAAGGAAGATCCCCTGGAGAAGGAAATGGCAACCCACTCCAGTATTCTTGCCTGGACAAACTCATGGGCAGAGGAGCCTTGCGAGTTACAAGTACATGAGATTGCAAAGAGTCGAACATGCCTTAGTGATTAAAAACCACTGAAGAAATAGCATGCTACAAGAATCTCCATAAGATAAGATTTCCTTTTAATATCTCCAGAAAATTTTCACTACAGATGTGAGAGACGTTTGATTTGAATGTTTCACCTGTAAATAATATGGTCAGAATTTCATGAATTCATTAGTTTTGTACCTTTGTATTTCATTTCAGTTATCTTGGTAAACATGTCATCTCAGCATTAATCGAAAGTGAAAGTTGTTCAGTCGTGTCCAACTCTTTGCAACCCCATGGACTGTATAGTCCATGGAATTCTCCAGGCCAGAATACTAGAGTGGGTAGCCTTTCCCTTCTCCAGAGGATCCCAACCCAGGGATCGAACCCAGGTCTCCCGCACTGCAGGCAGATTCTTTACCAGCTGAGCCACAAGGGAAGACCAAGAATACTGGAGTGGGTAGCCTATCCCTTCTCCAGTGAATCTTCCCAACCCAGGAATCAAATCAGGGTCTCCTGTATTGCAGGTGGATTCTTTACCAACTGAGCTATGAGGGAAGCACTACTTGAGACTCTGTGAAAATTTTCTGTTACTAACATTGTCTTTAAAATGTCTCCCACAAAGCATAGGGCAGAGGTTTATTCTTGAGGAAAATATTTTCTAGAGAAAAATATGATTGAAAATAGTTATTTTAAGAAAAAGTATTTCTGAGTAGCTCTTTTTAAAAAAAAAAAAGTCTTCCCAGTGATTGAACAAGCAAAATATTTGAAGACAGTGTCGTTTAATTCATAAACATGGTGTTATTTAAATATATATATGTTTTCTCTCAAGACCCTCACTCTTTTTAGGTACTACTGACAGAATCAGTGTGCATGAGACCAACCCTACGGGATCTGATTAGAGCAAACTCTTAAATCACCACAGGGTAAAAAATACGATAAAGAGAAAAGGACTGACATTACTTATTACTATTACTGTCACCTACTTACCACTTGGATTTCTACTAAGATGGTTCCCATATGTAATTTTATCCACATTGTCTCAGAGAGGAGAGAGAGCTTAAGAAATGTGAATGAGATTAAGAGGATCAAGAGAGCAAACTTGAACCTCTTACCCTTCTCACCCATGAACAACTTGCATTGCCTTTGCATTTTCATCTCTCATGCCAGAAAAACAATCTGTGTCGTGTATTCTACTCACAAAATAAGAATGAGCTCTATCTCTGTCTATTTTTCGATTGTCTTTTTAATTGGGTCATCATGGAGGAAGATGCCTAGTTTTTAAGAATATTTGTTGTCGCTGTTGTTTTAGTGGCTGAGTCATGTCCAGCTCTTGCAATCCCATGAACTATAGCTTGCCAGGCTCCTCTGTCCATGGGATTTCCCAGGCAAGAATACTGGAGTGGGTTGCCATTTCCTCCTCCAGAGGATCTTCCCGACCCAGGGGTCAAAACCATGTCTCCTGCATTGGCAGGGGGACTCTTTACTGCTGGACAAGCAGAGAAGCCCCACTGTGTTAAGTGTAGAGTTCCATTAATGTTGGAAAATATGAACATAACCATCACCCTGCGAAGATAACAGAGCACCTGCATTACCCTAGAAATTTCCTCCCTGCCCTTCTCCAGCCTACCCCACTTTAGACTGCCTCTGTGCAACCACTGTTTATGTTTCTGTAGCATCATATAAAGCCATATATAAGGAATCGTATAGTATGTTCTCTTTTGCACCTGGCTTCTTTCACTCAGAGTTTTGAAATGCATCCACATTGTTCTGTGTTGTTCTTTCTTTCTTTTCTGTTTTTTTTACTGAGTGTTGCTGCATTGTATGGTCACATTACAACTTGTTTATTCACTGGTTGATAGCTATTTGGATTCTTTCTGTCTGGGTTTATCATGAATAAAACATCGATGAATATTCTTATATAAATTTTCTTGTGGGCATGTGTTTTATTTCTCTTGTACAAGCACATAGGAAAGAGTTTCTGGGTCAGACCACATAGAAAACCACCAAAGCATTGTCCAAAGAGGTTGTAGCAAAAATGGGAATAAAAATTCTCCCACCAGCGTGTCTGAGTTCTGATTGTTCCACATCCTCGCCAACAGTACTGTCAACCTTTTTAATTTTAGACATTCAAGTGGGTGTTAAGTGCTATCTCATTGTAGTCTTCAGGAAAATACATTTCCCCAAACACTAACAAAGTTGATTATCTTTCCATGAGTTTATTGCCTGTTCATATATTTTCTCTTCTGAAATATCTTTTTTGTTTTTTGCCTATTTTTATTAGGTTTGCCCTTTATTATCGAGATTTAGGAGTTTTAAGACTTTTTTTAATACAAGTCCTTTGTCTGATACATGTATTTTTAATATTTTGTTCAATCTATGATTTGTCCTTTCAATTTCTTAACAATGTCTTTGATAGATAAAAGTATAAATTTTATAAAATCTAACTTAGTCTTTTTTTCTGTTATAGTTTTCTTCCTTCCCTTTATTTAAGAAATCTTTGTTCATCCTGATTGTGAAGATATCTTTTACATTTTCTATGAGCAGTTCTGTAGGTTTAGATTTTACTTTTTGACTTATAACTCATTTTATATGATTTATAACCCAAATTAATTTCTGTGATTCATTACCTTTAGATGCTGAGATTTAATATCCAAACTCTCACTTATTTGCCCCTGAAAGTTAAGAAACCCTACAACATTGTTAAGTAGAACAACTTCCCTTAATAAAAAATGCTCACATATAAACATAATGAAAAGCAGAAATGAGCTTAACTGTAGTTGCTTGACATTGAAACAATACAAGATCAGGGTCTTCTTACCCTGAACCCTGTTCATCTGTGCCTAAACAAAACTCCCTTCCATAGTATACTGCTGGCTGTGCTGAAATTTTATCTTCTGATCTTTTAATCTATTTAGAAGAGTTCTTCCTTTCTTCCCAAGGGGAAAACAAAACAAAACAAAATATGCTATGCTTCATGAGAAAGATCACAATATAAAATCACCTTCACAAAGATATATTTTTCACGCAGGTTTTCCTTGTAGAAGGTTTGCTTTGTAACGGTCATTCATATTCTGAATAAATAGAAAATCCTTGCTTCCCTCCTCTACCAAGTTCATAATTCAAAAACCTGGGAGTCATCTAATTCATCCTTCTTCCCCAACCACACATACAGGTCACCAGATACATTTGAATTTTAGTTAAACAATGAATAATTTGCATGTGATAAACACAAATAATTTGTATGTGATCCAACTATTGCTTGGAATGCACTTATGTTAAAAAAATTATTTGTTGTTTATCTGAAAATCAAACAGAAGTGGACATCCTGTATTTCTGTTTGCTAAATCTGGCACCTCTACCCACATCCAATTCATCACCAAACCCACCAACTCCTACTTCCTCAATGTTTCCTAAATTAAGTCCATTTATTTCCATCTCTACTATTTGTACTCTTGGAAAAGACACCACATTTATAACCATTTACTTTAATGACCTCCTAACTGGCTTCCAACCTCTAAACATTCTTCGTTCTTTGTTAAAGCCATAAAGATTCTTTAAAACACAGCCCTGATCACAAAACATCCTCTTCAATTGTTCCTGTTGCTTTTTAAGATAAGTTCTAAATTCCTAAACTTGGCTTTCACTGCAATGTCTTATCTGTCCGGTTTATCTCTAAGCAATCATGATTTTGCACTCTCATACATTCCAGTCATTTTGAAAAACCTATCAGTGTCTTGAAAATGCTAGACTCTGTTCTTTGGTTTTAATATTCACAAATGAATTTTCTCCTACCTAGGGTATTCTTTCAACTCATGAGTTTCACTTACCCTTTAAGCTGGACCTTGGTCTCTTTATTCTCAGATATATTCTTTTGCCTTCCCCTGCTCTGCTATCATTCAACTCTCTAAACTGATGTCATAATCACCTCCTATTTACCTACTGATGAAGGAGAGATGCCCACGCTTCAGCTATGGGGATAGCTGAACCCTGAACCTTGTCCCGCAACACGGAACAGATTAGACTGACTGTAGCATTAGTCACAGAGACTCATAACCTGGGAACCAAGGACCTTGCAGCGAGACATACAAGGTTTCACTTCTGACCAGAGTGAACAGCCAAGATGGTAAGATGGTGGGATGCATCACCAAGTCAATGGACATGAGGTTGAGCAAACTCCTGGAGACAGTGAAGGACAGGGAAGCCTGGCATGCTGCAGTTCATGGGGTCACAAAGAGTCAGAAGTGACTTAGTGACTGAAAACCAACAACAATGAACAGCCAAGTCTGAGGGGGCAGGCTTTGTAGCATCAAGAGGGTGAGATGCACCTGGTTACCACAGGAGACAGAGATTGGCTTGCTTGATTTATTATGTGGGCTGGCAGGGAGCACCATCTCTACTCAGGATTAAGCAGGTAATGTACCTTGTTCCCTGGATAAGAATTGTTTGGCTAAAGATCAATATTGATGGGAGAAGAGTAGAAAGGAAAACTTGTGATTAGACCATTCAAGGCCTTCTCTGTTTTCTAAAACATCAAGGTAGCACATAATATTGAACCTTAATTTTAGGCCTTACACCGTAACTAATGAACTTGTAAGGTTGTACAGCACATCATCTGCTCAGTTCAGTTGCTCAGTCATGTCCTGATTCTTTGCGACCCCATGGACTGCAGCACGCCAGGCCTCCTTGTCCATCACCAACTCCTGGAGCTTACTCAAACTCATGTCCATCAGGTCGGTGATGCCATCCAACCATCTCATCCTCTGTCATCCCCTTCTTCTCCTTCTACCCTCAGTCTTTCCCAGCATGTCTCCATCCAAATTAGACATCTGAAAAAAATTAGAATTACCTCTCATCAAAGTCAGAAATGCAATTAAGTGTGATGTCAAGAAAATTGTCCAGCAGTTAGAAATAGGCAAAAAGATTACTGGCTGCCCTCTTAGTAGAGTTATGGAAGCCAGGGATTATCTGATTCTATTCAACAATGTACATTTGATTCTAATAATTGTTGTTGTTGCTTTTCAGTCGCCCAGCTGTGTCCATCTCTTTGCAACCCCTGGACAGCAGCACGCCAGGCCTCTCTGTTCTTCACTATCTCCTATAATTTGCCCAAGTTCATGTCCATGGCATGGGTGATGCCATCCAGCCATCTCATCCTCTGACACCTTCTTCTCCTTCTGCCCTCAATCTTTCCCAGCATCAGGGACTTTTCCAATGAGTCAGCTGTTCACATCAGATGACTAAAATACTGGAGCTTCAGCTTCAGCATCAGTCCTTCCAATGAATACTCAGGGTAGATGTCCCTTAAGAATGACTGGTTTCATCTCCTTGCTGTCCAAGGGATTTTCAGGAGTCTTCTCCAGCACCACTGTTCGAGGGCATAAGTTCTTCAGTGCTCCGCCTTCTTTACAGTCCAGCTCTCACAACCGTATGTGACCACTGGGAAGACCTCAGCCTCGACTATATGGGCCTTTGTATTTCTAATGATAAGGCAGTTTAAAGCTCTGTAGAGATAGAAGTCACATAGCAGAAAACTAATGGTAATGTAAATGATTCTTGTCTATATCAATGAGGTTTGTTAGAAGAAATGTATTCCCAGCCTGTATGTAACCCTAAATGTACATCATTAGATTATATTGTATCATCCTGTAGGGTATTAAACAGTTTTGCTGCATCAGTTATTAATAGTAAATTCATGTCAGCATTCCTGATTATGTGTGTGTGTGTATATATATATTTATTTATATTTATAAATTTTTCAAGTTCTCATTTGAACAAGTCTGAGCATCTTCCTGGTTCCCTCATTAATTGAAAAGTTTAATATCATCTTCAATATATGATTACATTTTCCTGAGAGTCATGATTTTATTTTTTTGAAGATTATACCTTAGCAGTGAATGAAGGTAACCATGATTTGAAAGAACAACTATTTTAAAAAGAGAACTATCTTAGTCAAGGAAATACAAACGTATTTAAATGTAAACATTGTCTTGAATGAGGCAGTGCTATTAGGCGGGTTTTTTATTAGTTTTTCTTAAATAACAAATAGGCTTTTATTAGATTTTACTAATAAAATTTACTAACTTTAGTACATTTTACTAAATTTGCAAATGTAAAATGGTAGCTATTTAAAACAACTAAGTAAACATACCACAAAACAAATAAAATGGGACAAGAAAGACATATGTGCCCACTAAGAAAGTGTAGTGATTTTTATTTATTGAAAATTATGCATGTTTTCTAGTCCTTTGTCTAATGCCCAGGTCCAATCTTTTGCTCCGTGATACTTAAGAATGTTTCACCCTCAGAGGGTGTTGAAGGCTCCAGTTTTTCTTTCTTTCTTCCAAATCCAAGGTTTGGCTGTTCACTTTGGTGACTAAACTTTCTTTAAACGAGCTTAATTCCAAAGCTCTCCTTACCCTGAAAGTAGCTTAGGTCATGCCTGACAATTCCAAGTGTCACGTTGACTGACAAAGCATAAAAGAGGCTTGGCAGCAAATTTTCATGTACAAACACTTGCTAGATGACAATTATGAATCTCTAAGACATTAGTAAGAAATCTGACAGTATGCAAAAGATGAGATTTGGTTGCTAAAAGATATCTTTAGTTTCCCAATATAGCTTATATGTGACCTGGCTTTTACCATCTGGTGTATTTCGTATGTAAATAAGCTTGATGAAAAGCAGTAGGTGCAGGAAACAGGTGGACAGAGAGGTTCTTTGTAAAAGAAGCAGAAGATTCTTCACCGCCCTCCTCGCCCCAGTCTGAACAAAAGTGCAAAAGAAGACCCTGGAAATGTACTCACTTCACCGTCTCTTGGGCCCATTCCCATCATGATGGGCCCAGTGAACTACACCTTTCCACCTCAGGGCAGGGAGCAGTTATGTACTGGGTCCCGGAAGGTCAGATGGTTCAGAAAAAGAATGTAACCTGGGGGAAGAGTGGAGGTGGGATGGGCAGAGCTCCCCAAAAAGTTGCTTGCTGAATCCTGTTTAGCCTCCCACCCCTCTCCCCACCCATTTTAGCAAAAATGACATAATTCCTGGCTTCTGGTACACCATCCCAGCCATTTTTACCAAGTCCAACTGGCTTTGCTACAAGAAACTCCAAGGAACTAAAGAAAGCTTTAGCATGCAAAATCAAAGTGCTTGCCCTGTTTCCTGTAAAAGCGGGGAGGGGGCAGAAAATGTCACTGAAACTCGCCACAAACTATGCCTCCTACACTAAACTCTGTCTGGCTCATCAGCCAACAGTGACCCTTCCTCAGCATCTGTAGGTGTTTATGCCATTGCCCCTCAATCTGCTATATATATACATTGATCCTATTGTAATTCGCAAATTTGTGCACATGTTTTCCTTCCTCAACTAGAAAGTAAACTAAGAAAGAAACCTGGAGAAACCATGGGCGATGCCTTTTGTATCTAATAAGCAACATCAGGTTTTATACTTAAGTATATGAGTTTAATAATAATGAGTTTTCCATCCTTCAGTACTCAGTGTAGGTTATGGCCTTTGCTCTGGAACTAGTGAATCTTGTTATATTAACTTAAGAAGCGCTCAGTCACTTCAGTCATGTCTGATTCTTTGCAAACCCATGGTCTGTAACCCACCAGGCCCCTCTGTCCATGGAATTCTCCAGGCAAAAATACTGGAGTGGGTTGCCATTTCCTTCTCCAGCAGATCTTCCCGACCCAGGGATTGAACCTGTGTCTCCTGCACCACAGGCAGATTCTTTACCACTGGCGAGCATGGATTCACAACCTAAGAAGAACAAGGGTTAATCTCTTACCCCTCCATACCAAAAATATAAATCTTTTGTATTTCCAAATTAAAAGAGAAAATTGAGCTGAGTCCAGGAGTCTAAGTAAATCCTGAAATGTAGACAAAGCTTCGTAGAAGCCTGGAATGGCTAATACATTAATAAAGAAAAAGAATTTAATGCCATAAAAATCATCATTGATGATGTACAGTAGATATAATTCTTTGCTACATTCCTAAAGACTAAAGAATATGTTTCCAAAATATGTAAACTGTCTTTATGCTTTCCCTTAAAATACAATCTGCAGGACAGTATCCCAATTCAGTAAAAAGAAATCAGAATCACTAAAGTTACTCCACCATTTGGGAATTAATTTATTGCTGAGTGTTAAAGAAACTTGAATAGCAAAGGACTGAGCTATTAGGTTTTCTGTTTGGAGACCACTCTGTTCATATAGTTTAAACTGAAGCTGACATTTCAAGTGAATTTATTAGTCTCACTTCATTCCAGGACCAGATGGTAGTCCAGCTCACACACATGGACACCTTGAGTAATATAACTTAATCCAGAAGGGACATATTAGTATCACCTTCCCTTTCTCAAATGGTGAGCTTTCCAAGGAAAGTTCCTTAATTTGATGTCATGTTGTAGCTTGGAATTGAAATTTCCTCTTGAACCACCCAGGAATAAAATGTTTTACCAATAAAATATCATTCTGCAGATTGCACATTATAGTCTTCGGGGTGAGACTTTTATAAGAAGGGGGACTATTCCTCCAAGGCTCTGCAGAGGTCCTGCCAGAGTATTCAATCCTAGAGCTAAATGTCTGAGGTAAGAATGAAGTCCTCTGGGAGGACTAAGCAAGTTAAATTTAAAAGACAAATGTCTTTTACATGTCTTAGTAGACATTGTATATAGTAGAGAACAGATTAGAAAAAGTTAAGAAGAAATACTATAATCAGAAACTTTTCAACACAAAATTCCATTTCATTCGTTCTAAGATAACACAATTAATAACATCTTATAATTTCTAGTAGCCAGGCTATTGTCATGGTACAGTTGCCATGACCTCATACAAACCAGCTCAGTTATCTTTCCCGGTTGTATAAATATCAGCCAGTAAGCTACTTAGGCACCATTTGAGGAAGAACGTGATTCCTGATTGTTACCTAAAAATCTTCCTTTGCTATTGGCTCACAAAATCAAGAGAGTTTACATACTGCATCAATGTTAGTCATCGGAAGAGAATTTCAGAAACAACAGAGGAATATCCTTAGTAGACATTGTACCACCAACATTCTTAATGGCACAGATGACTATCTTGTTGGAAAACATCAATGCCTTCAAGTCGAAAAGTATTTCTGAAGAGATACTATGTGAAAGCATCTTAAAAACACTTAAAACAATTCATTTGGTGTATGTATAAGCTAAAGAATGATATGTGATGAAAATAAATCTCTAGATATAAAAGAACTATTTTAATGACTATAAAATAAAAATTCTAGGTGTTAAGAGAGCATTACTACATAGTTCAATTGGCAGGGTTTCTTTGTTGCAGTGCGTAAAACAATGGACTGTCTTCCAGTTGATGATGTCTTAAATAACATACAATAGCTTTACATTATGAGGCACAAAACCAAGATTCAAGCCAGGAGTTCCCTTAGGAAGTCTTTCCTCTCATCCAAAGCTTGCGAGCCTCAAAAAAAGGCTTTTCTGGTTGTCATTGTGTAAGGGAGTCTGAGAATGTTGATGGGATTACAGAAGAAAAAGGACCCTTGCAATAGGTCTAAAGACATCAAAATGAACATCTCAATAAAAAGTCTCCTGAACTCATCACCTCAGATTTTATAAATTCAAGTACCCCAAAGTGTCTCATCATTATAATTACATTATATAATTTCAGAGAATATATTTATCCGTATACTGCAATGAGAAGCCTTGTTGGAAAAAGTGCATTAGCACCATAGTCATATTTTGTTCGAGTTCTGCAGCACTGCATGGTGAATGATGTCCCCTTCCATCATTCCAGTCCAGCCCAGGTCAGTCGCTCTGTCATGTCCGACTCTTTGCAACCCCATGAACCGTAGCACACCAGGCCTCCTTCATCTTTAAGTTGTCCTATTTTATAAAGTGTTCTCAAACAGCTACTCTTTTACACTTCAGAATTGAGAGTGTCTACACCCATACGTCTTAGTTTCCATTAACAGGACTTTACTATTCCAGGAATATAAAAGTTTATTTGCCCAGGAATATAAAAGTTGCAAATCACTTTATTTTTCATTCCAAGATCTTCCTGAAATACCCATCAAATTTTCAAAAGAAAATTTACAACCCAAGGCTCTTTAAAGCACTTTTTTCAAAATCCTTGCTATGTACAAGGGTAAGAGTCCTAAACAATTATAATTCTTAGCCAATCATAACTGAACCTCTGCACTGAAATACCAGCTTTAAAACAGACTTCAAAATCTCACAAATATCACAATCCTGCTTTCTCTCATCTGAGATACTAGGAGTCTCCCAAAGTAGTGTTCTCCTCTCCTCAGTAAGAATAAATTCAGCTTTGGTTTATCAAAAATCAAGACGTGATATTTTGGTAGATCTGGCGTTCAACACAATAGAGCATTTTATATAAATTCTCAATAGATTTAGGATTTAGGAATTTGGATCCAAGTTCTAAAGATTTTGCTTTCTTTAGCAAGCCCATGCCAACAATAATAGAATCAGTACTNTTATATAAATTCTCAATAGATTTAGGATTTAGGAATTTGGATCCAAGTTCTAAAGATTTTGCTTTCTTTAGCAAGCCCATGCCAACAATAATGGAATCAGTACTTTCTAGCATAATGAAAGTAGTTCTGATTTGCATTTTCTGCATGTGATTGGAAAAGAAAATTAAATGAATTAATTATCTTTAAAGGTAACTGAAAACTTTGTTTCCAGTAATTTTTTGGACTAAAGATTCCAAAATCATCCTGACAAACATCTCAAAAATGCCAGAAAACTAGAACTTACTACAACAAACTTTGAAAAATTCTTAAACCGAGATGGGAGTACCAGACCACCTGACCTGCCTCTTAAGAAATCTGTATGCAGGTCAGGAAGCAAGTTAGACCTGGACATGGAGCAACAGACTGGTTCCAAATAGGAAAAGGAATACGTCAAGACTGTATATTGTCACCCTACTTATTTAACTTATTTGCAGAGTACATCATGAGAAACACTGGGCTGGAGGAAGCACAATGTGGAATCAAGGTTGCCAGGAGAAATATCAATAACCTCAGATATGAAGATGACACCACCCTTATGGCAGAAAGTGAAGAAGAACTAAAGAGCTGCTTGATGAAAGTGAAAGAGGAGAGTGAAAAAGATGGCTTAAAGCTCAACATTCAGAAAACTAAGATCATGGCATCTGGTCCCATCACTTCACAGCAAATAGATGGGGAAACAGTGGAAAATGTGACAGACTTCATTTTGGGGGTCTCCAAAATCACTGCAGATGGTGACTACAGCCATGAAATTAAAAGACACTTGCTCCTTGGAAGAAAAGTTATGGCCAATCTAGAAAGCATATTAAAAAGCAGAGACATTACTTTGACAACAAAGGTCCATCTAGTCAAAACTATGGTTTTTCCAGTAGTCATGTATGGATGTAAGAGTTGGACTATAAAGGAAGCTGAGCTCCGAAGAATTGATGCTTTTGAACTGTGGTGTTGGAGAAGACTCTTGAGAGTCCCTTGGGCTGAAAGGAGATCCAACCAGTCCATCCTAAAGGAAATCAGTCCTGAATATTCATTGGAAAGACTGATGCTGAAGCTGAAACTATATTTTGGCCACCTGATTCGAAGAACTGACTCATTGGAAAAGACCCTGATGCTGGGAAAGATTGAAGGCGGGAAGAGAAGGGGACAATAGAGGATGAGATAGCTGGATGGCATCACCGACTCAATGGACAAGAGTTTGAGTAAACTCTGGGAGTTGGCGATGGATAGCGAGGCCTGGCATGCTGCAGTCCATGGGGTCGCAAAGAGTCAGACACAACTGAGTGACTGAACTGACTGACTGACAGAGAAATAAGAGAAATCACATCTCATTAAGGTGAAAACACCACTTCAGGAATGGAAACTGTCCCATACCCTAAAGGCATCATCAGAGCTGAGTAGTCTGGAGGTCCTGTGTAGGCGGGGAAGAGGGCTGGGGTATTATGGATTAAGTCTTGGACCTGGGCAGTGTAGAGAAGCATACTAATGACAACCTGACGTAGAACTGGGGCTGAAGAAGAGCCACACCCTAAGAAAAGTAATGAAATAGTAAGAAAACTGCACAACAGAGATAGGAAGAAAAGAAAATCACATGCCTCTGGGGAAAAAAAAAAGACAAATCCACCTACCATGGCATCAAGGTATGTACTTTGTGCTATACAAAAGACCAACATGAGAATTTTCAAACTTGAGAGTTTCTGCAGTTAGGGTATAGGCAAAGATATCCTAGAATTTAAAAGCTTAAGGGTTGTTGAAGTCTTAAAAATATTTCTATTTATCAGAAAAGATAAAGGCATCTCACACTGATGATCTGATCTATCTTCGTTTGATGGTACAGAAAAACGTGCTACATATAAAGCCACTCATCCTTTAGAGTACAACATTCTGTTATCTGATTCTGATTCCAAGGAAGTTCTGGACCTCTTATTGCCTTTGGTAGTTGTGACGCAAGTAATTCTTGCCTATTGTCGCTTTTCGATCACTCAGTCGTGTCTGACTCTCTGTGACCCCATGGACTTCAGCAGCATGCCAGGCTTCCCTGTCCTTCACTGTCTCCCAAATTTTCTCAAACTCATGTCCATTGAGTCAGTGATGCCATCCAACCATCTCATCCTCTGTCGTCCCCTTCTCCTCCTGCCCTCAATCTTTCCCAGCATCAGGGGCTTTTCCAGTGAGTCTGCTATTCGAATCAGGTGGCCAAGGTACTGGAGCTTCAGCTTCATCATCAATCCTTCCAAAAAATATTCAGGATTGATTTCCTTTAGGATTGACTGGTTTGACCTCCTTGTCTATAGACACGCAAATAAATTCTGTCCTTTGAAGAGACAACTCTTCCCACAACCAAAAGGAAGTCAGGTTTGCATGGATTTGCAATTCATTTCAGTTTTTCTGATCCATAAATATCTCTACTATTTTACTTTTTCTTTAACTGGTAGTATCTTCTGCCTGAATCCTTCATTAATAACGAGATAAATAAAAAATCTTTAACGTGTTCAGGGATCCCAGGTGGCTCAGAGATAAAGAATCTGCCTGCCAATGCGGAAACAGAGTCACGGATTCAAACCCTGAGTCAGGAAGATAGAGATGGCAACCCACTCCAGTATGCTTGCCAGGGAAATCCCATGGACAGAGGAGCCTGGCAGGCTACAGTCCATGGGGTCGCAAAACAATCGGACACAACTTAAGTGACTAAACAACAACAACAAAAATGTGTTCAATTTATATCTGCATGAGAGTTATGATTTTAACTTTTTAGAGTGTTTTCAATGACCTGTGCTACCAACTGATGCTGAAGAGAAACAAATGCTTTCCCTGGGCATGGCTATTGGGTGATGCTCTGAACCTGGGTTATGATTCCTGATACATGTGGAAGCATAACATCTGAATCTCATTTTGTATCTTTTCTATAAAATGGGAACAACATTACCCTCAGGAATTATTATGATTAAATGAGATAAAATTCATTCAGTGAGAGAATTGAATGAGGCAGACATCAGAGCAACATTGCTTAGAGGCAAAGAGCCTTTTCTGACAAGGTGACTCATGGTGAGTCCCAAAATAGTCTTTTAGAATGGGGACTGGCTATGTTATGCCAGCAAGACCAATCTTGCCTTTGGAAGGTTGAGGCTTTCTGCCAGGTTAACTTCAATCCAGCCTTGGAGGGTTGTGGGGGAGCTAGAGATTGGGTTTAATTGTGTTGCTAATTATTTCATCAGTCACAACCACATAATGAAACCTAAATAAAAAAGCTTGGTTGAGCTTCCTGATTGGAGACCTATGTGCCAGGATGATGATATATCCTGAGGATATGGAAGCTTTACATTTGGGACCCTCCAGACCTTGTCTCAGCATCTTTTCATTTCACTGGTCTTGATTTATATCTTTTTAATAAAGTTGCAGCCATAAACATAGTGCTTTCCTGAGGCCTGTGAACCCCCAAATTTCTAGCCATTTGTCAAGAGCATGAGTAGACTGACAATCCCCAGAGCTTGCAGCTGATAAGGCAAAGGTGATCTGTTTAAAAAGCACGCCCTTAATTTATGAAGTCTACACTAACTCAGAGTTGCTTGTGTCAGAATTGCATTACATTTACCCTTTCTATGGGTGAGTGTCAATTTTCCTGTCTGTAAAGTGGAAATGATGCTGCTTACCACTCAGGGGTGTGTTATGAGGTTCAAATATGTTAACATTTGTAAAGCATGTAAAATTATGCCTGGCACCTCGTAAGCATCACCTAGATGGTTTTTAAAATGATGATAATAAACTTTAATGCCCCTTCTAATACTAACATTCTATAACTGTATGTCTCTCAGCATAAGTGTTAAAGTATCTACCACAGCATAAATCTAGCAGCCACAGGCATGAATTAGAAAATGTTTTTTTAAAGATACACCACAAGCTCCGATAGTTTGGCCACCTGATGTAAACAACAGACTCGCTGTAAAAGGCAGTGACACTGGGAAAGACTAAAGGCAAAAGGAGAAGGGAGCAGAAGATGAGATGGTTAGACAGCATGACCGACTGAATGGACATGAATTTGAGTAAACTCTGTGCTGTGCTCAGTTGCTCAGTTGTTTGCAACCCCACGGACTGTAGCCCACCAGGCTCCTGTGTCCATGGGAATTCTCCAGGCAAGAATACTGGAGTGGGTTGTCGTGCCCTCCTCCAGGGGATCTTCCCAACCCGGGGATGGAATCTAGGTCTCCCACACTGCAGGTGGATTCTTTATCATCTGAGCCACCAGGGAAGCTGTTGAGTAAACTCTGAGAGATAGTAAAATACAGGGGAGTCTGTCATCCTGGAGTCCATGGGGTAACAAGGAGTCAGACACAACTGAAGAGAGGAACAAGTGTGTCTTATGAAAGATCGGTTTTTAAGTGTACTTGAGAATTTTGCAATCCCATGAGCCTGCCAGACTCCTCTGTCCATGGAATTCTCCAGGCAAGAATCCTGGCATGGGTTTCCATGCCTTTCTCCAGGGGATCTTCCCTACCCAGGGATCAGATCCCACATTGCAGGAAGATTTTTTACCATCTGAACCACTGGGGAAGCCCGATATTTTATTACTTAAATACATTTTTCCCAAGATACAAATCAGACCATGGAAGCCAAGGTTTTTTCCAAATGGTTTAAAAAATCCATTCTAATTCTCTGAGTATTTTTTCTAACTAATTTTCAAATGCCAAATTGAAAATATGTTTCAGGCCTCACCTATAAATCTCAATTGACTTACTGTGGGAACATTAAGTATCGAACACAAAGAAATCGTTTTTGTAGTGAGGATATGTAAAATAAATTTGTTTTTATGCTTAATCTTCCCAGATACTTTTCAACGTGACCATTAGGGAAGGGGGTGGATGAAGATGGTTCAAATGGTGTGTCCAACTTCAGTCGTGTCCAATGCTGTGTTACCCTGCAGACGGTGGCATGCTAGCCTCCTGGATCCAGGGGATACTCCAGGCAAGAATACTGGAGTGGATTGCCATGCCTTCTTCCAAGGGATCTTCCTCACTCAGGGGTGGAACCCAAGCCCCTTTCGTCTCCTGAACTGGTAGGCAGGTTTTTCTACCACTATTGCCACCTGGGAAATTTTCAAAGGGTACAAACTTCAGTTATAAGATGACTAAGTTCTAGGAATGTAATTACAATGAAATGATCATAGTTAACAATACTGCATTGCATATTTGAAAGTTACTAAAAGAGGATATCTTTAAAGTTCTCAAAAAATATTATAGTTATATGAAGTGAGAGATGTGTTAAAATAAATAGACATAATAAAAATAATTAGGTTGTACACCTTAAGCTAACATTGGGTTGGCCCAAAAGTTTGTTTGCATTTTTCTATACCATCTTATGGGAAAATCCGAACAAACTTTTGGGCCAGCCCAGTACAATGTTAGATGTCAAGTATGTCTCAATAAATATGGTTTTTTTTAAAAAAGTAAGGAGAAAAGCTAATACCTAAACTGTAAATACATTGACTTGACCTCAAAATCTGTTCTGTTATGTATAGAAAGTTACCTCATACGGTTTAGGTGAAAAGACAGCCTTTGGAGTGGGAGAAAATAATAGCAAATGAAGCAACTGACAAACAACTAATCTCAAAAATATACAAGCAACTCATACAGCTCAATTCCAGAAAAATAAATGACCCAATCAAAAAATGAGCCAAAGAACTAAATAGACATTTCTCCAAAGAAGACATACAGATGACTAACAAACACATGAAAAGATACTCAACATCACTCATTATCAGAGAAATGCAAATCAAGACCACAATGAGGTGCCATTTCACACCATTCAGAATGGCTGTGATCCAAAAGTCTACAAGCAAGAAATGCTGCAGAGGGTGTGGAGAAAAGGGAACCCTCTTACCCTGTTGGTGGGAATGCAAACTAGTACAGCCGCTATGGAGAACAGTGTGGAGATTCCTTAAAAAACTGGAAATAGAACTGCCTTATGACCCAGCAATCCCACTGCTGG
>SJYQ01000232.1:274006-305083 GCA_006410935.1 Redunca redunca | reverse complement strand
TTAAAAAGAATACATTTGAATCAGTTCTAATGAGGCAGATGAAACTGGAGCCTATTATACAGAGTGAAGTAAGCCAGAAAGAAAAACACCAATACAGTATACTAACACATATATATGGAATTTAGAAAAATGGTAATGATAACCCTGTATGCGAGACAGCAAAAGAGACACAGATGTATAGAACAGACTTTTGGACTCTGTGGGAGAAGGAGAGGGTGGGATGATTTGGGAGAATGGCATTGAAACATGTATAATATCATGTAAGAAACGAATCGCCAGTCTAGGTTCTACGCAGGATACAGGATGCTTGGGGCTGGTGCACTGGGATGACCCAGAGAGATGGTATGGGGAGGGAGGTGGGAGGGGGGCTCAGGATTGGGAACTCATGTACAACCGTGTCGGATTCATGTTGATATATGGCAAAACCAATACAGTATTGTAAAGTAAAATAAAGTTAAAAAATAATAACAATAAATAAATAAATAAAACAACCACTGTAGTAAAAGCCATCTCTATAGCTTGAGAAAATATTTGGGAAAAAATCGTTAGGGCTATCATGTACAAGAAATTTTTTGAATGTGACTTTTTTTTAAACCTACAGAAAGACAACTGGAATCTGACAGATTTCACTTTTTTGATGTCCTTCTGCTTACCACCTGTTGTGACCTTGCATTAGCTATTTAACCTCTCTGAACTTCATTGTCTACATTTGAGAAATGAAAGTCATTGGGAGAAAAGTGGAAATTTAGATTTATCCATATGTCGTAGGCCTTATCAGACCTCCTTCTGTCTAAGTTGCAGTCCAACGTTTCATAAAATCCCCTCTCGTCACTCAAGATGCAGTTAATTGCACCCTGTCCATAAACTTAAGATTTATAGTTAGTTTGTTTGCACTTATTTTATTCCGCCTCATAGTCCTTGTTATACTCCTTCTCCCCAAGTAAGGCAGGGGTTCGTGTGCGTGTCACTTTTTTTGCTAGCAAGCTATGGCAGGTATTTACTGACTACATACTAAAAGCCAGGGTCTAAATGCCTTCCTTGCATTTAGACTATCAAAACCTCACATCAACATTATGAAACAGATTATCCTCAGTATCACTCTAATTTTGCAGATGAGGACTGCAGGATTCAGAGAGGTTATATCATTTGTCTAAGGTAGAGAATGGCCACCCCGTGAGCTGAGATTCAAACCCAGCCTCTGTGGCCCCACAGCTCTTGCTCTGAACTATTCAAGCCCTCTATTACTATGGCTGATGCTTTTCATGTTAGAGGCGATCAAACATGGGCTGTGCTAAACTGATTTATTATTATCATAGTCTAAGCCTTATAATTGGAGAAAGAAATGGCAACCCACTCCAGTATTCTTGCCTGGAGAATCCCATGGACGGAGGAGCCTGGTGGGCTACAGTCCACGGAGTCGCACAGAGTCGGATACGACTGAGCGACTTCACTCACTTAATCCTTATAATATTGATATGGTATACTGCTGTTGCTGCTGCTAAGTCACTTCAGTCGTGTCTGACTTTGTGCGACCCTATAGATGGCAGCCCACCAGGCTCCCCAATCCCTGGGATTCTCCAGGCAAGAACACTGGAGTGGGTTGCCGTTTCCTTCTCCAATGCATGAAAGTGAAAAGTGAAAGTGAAGTCGCTTAGTTGTATCCAACTCTTAGCGACCCCATGGACTGCAGCCTACCAGGCTCCTTCGTCCATAGGATTTTCCAGGCAAGAGTACTGGTGTGGGGTGCCATTGCCTTCTCCGATACAGTATACTAATAGATATGAAATTAGTTGATGGATTTCTTTAAATCTACTCCTTAGTGGCACAGAAATAACGTGAAATTACTATTGCAAATTGCTAGGACACTCACTGGTAACTTGTGACCCACAAAACTGATTTACTGCATGTGTAGCGCTTCTTTCCTTCTGAAGTGGATTATTCACCCTTCCTCTCCACAAGCTCCCAATTATGGTTACTAATGGGTGTGTCCAGACTCACCCACTTAATAATTTACTATTATCCCCACTAAATGACATTTCCAACTATTCATGAAAGCCAATGGGTTTGCATTTTTTTCATTAAAAAGAAACAAAAAAAGAAAAACAAACTTCATTTGCAGTCTAGCATCTCTTTACCTACTATATAATGGGTATTCTAAAATTCCAAAATGGAACTTGCTCAGAAACTCTTCTGAGCCCAAATAGATAAATCAATTCTCCAAGTTTTGTTCACTATCACAATTTTTCTAGAGGTGATTCATCTGCAATTCGATATGGTCTACTTTGGTGTTCTCTGCACACATGCACAGGGAGCATTTTATTAATAGTCAAAGGATAAGGAAACTGTGATATTGCAAGACAATGTCCACACCAGCTCCAGATGTAGCTGGCAAGAAGATCGGGACTATTGAATGTAGGGATGTTCTCTCTCCCATCCCAATGAACATCTGAGAGTAATAAAACATTTTTCAATAGCTGAAAGTTCACAGATTTCAAAATATCTTTTAGATCTTTGGAAGGTAGACTCACAAATTGTATGGAAAATAAAATTCTCACAAGGTAAACAGAATCTACTTTCTTGAAGTCACATTTCGGTAAGGTGAATCGAATGTAAGAACTCTAGGAACCTCCTTGGTGGTCCAGTGGATAAGACTCCACACTCCTAATGCAGAGGGCCCAGGAACTATCCCTGGTCAGGGAATTAAGAGCCCACATAACCACAGCTAAGCTTGTGTGCAACTACTGAACCTGAGCATCATAACTAGAGAAACCTTCAGGCTGCAATGAAGACCAAGTGCAGCCAAAATTAGAAGAACTCTGACTTTGTGTACTAAAAAAATCCCTAAAATCACAAGCTGGGATCAAGATTGCCGGGAGATAATTTGAACTGTGGTCCTTGAGAAGCCTCTTGAGAGTCCCTTGGACAGCAAGGAGACCAAACCAGTCAATCCTAAAGGAAATCAACCCTGAGTATTCAGTGGAAGGACTGATGCTGAAGCTGAAGCTCCAATACTTTGACCACCTGATATGAAGAGCCGGCTCATTGGAAAAGACCCTGGTGCTGGGAAAGATTGAGGGCAAGAGGAGAAGAGGGTGGCAGAGGATGAGATGGTTAGATAGTATCATTGACTCAATGAACACAAATTTCAGCAAACTCTGGGAACTAGTGAAAGACAGGGAAGCCTGGCGTGCTGCAGTCATGGGGTTTCAAAGAGTTGGACAAGACTGAGTGAACAACAGCATCAAAATCTCTTAATGCCTTGTCCTCCTATTGCTTCACTCTGTGGGAAACTGCCACACTTACACCACAGGCTCTGCCCAGGGAGCAATGCTAGGGGATTCCTTGCATGTAGATGGCTTTGTTATGTACTATCTAGTGTATTTAGTGGCTCGGAGGTTAAAGCGTCTGCCTCCAATGCGGGAGACCCCGGTTCGATCCCTGGGTCAGGAAGATCCCCTGGAGAAGGAAATGGCAACCCACTCCAGTATTCTTGCCTGGAGAATCCCAAGGACAGAGGAGCCTGGTGGGCTACAGTCCATGGGGTCGTAAAGAGTCGGACACGACTGAGCGACTTCACTCACTCACTCACTCACTCACTCATGTACTATCTACATACCTTCTCCGTGACCCAACATGTCTGGTTGATCTACGGCAACAGGGCTGAGAATCTCAAGGCTTACCATCCCACCCAATAGGCGATCCAAGATAAAATTTCATCTAACTGGAATTGATTTAATCAACTTAAAGGATTGATTCTTTTTCCTTTGGGGACAAGTCAAACCAGATATACAAGAAGAAAGTCAGTCACTTGGTAGAAGATGCAGAAGTTAACAAACATACGAAGAATGAACAGCATAGATGCCAGGTTACAAAAGAAGCCATGAGTGAGAAAGAAGTAAGAAAGCTCAATGAGGGGTGAGGATGGGGGTCTTGAGAGAGAGATGTAATGTGGAGGCAGTAGGAGAGGTTGAGAGAGTCTAGCATCTTGCACGGGGGTGGGAGTCTTAAGAGAGAGGTGTAATTTGGTGGCAACAAGAGAGGTTGAGAGAGTCTAGTATCTTACAAGAACACCAAGTTTCTGTTGCCAATGACACCAGAGCCTCTGTCTATTAAAGGCACCACACTAGACATCTCAGCTTCCTGAACCAGGGCGGTCACCACAGGGGTGAGCCCTACAGCTATTCCTGGGATCCCTTGAACCTGGCCATGAAGCTGATTCCTGTCTTCTTCATCTCCATGTGACTCTTTAAAAAATTCAGGTAGAAAACATTTAAAATGACTTCAAATAATCTGAAAGAGTTATGCTCATCACTAAAAGAGATTGATACAGTCTGCCTTATTCGTTTATAGAGCTAATTTCTTCTATGATGATACAAATGAGCACAATTATCTATGTCTACCTTAACTGATCCATGAATGAAATTTTTTCAATAATTATAGTTTTAATTCTTGAAAAAAATAAATAAAATGATTAGTTTGGGGTTTTTTCCTCAAATTTTTATTTTGAAAAACATCAAAATTTTGGAACAGCATACATTCCTCCCTTGGAGTCACCAACTGTTAAAATTCTGCCACATTGGAAAGTAAGCTTGAGACAATATGACATTTCACTGTAAATTTGTTTAGTCACTAAGTTGTGCCTGACCCTTTGAGACCCCATGGACTGTAGACCACCAGGATCCTCTGCCCATGGGATTTTCCAGGCAAGAATATGGTGTGGGCTGCCATTTCCTTCTCCAGGTGAAAGGATCAAACTCACGTCTCCTGCATTGACAGGAGGATTATTTATCACTGAGCCACCAGGGAAGCACTTTACCATAAATACTTCAGCAGATATTCATATTCATAGATGATCTAGAAGAGACAATGTAGATAAGAGCATCCACAATACCATTCTTGCACCTAAGAATACAAGTAATACTTTACATATATACGTAATATTTTATATATAACACATGCAGTATTCTTTTCTTTTGATCTTTTTTAAAATTCAGGTTACAACTAAGAGTCATGTACTGAATATGGTCAATATATATCTCTTTATGTGGGACAGTCAACCAGAGAGTCTTGACCTGTCATACACTAAGGCATATACTTGATGTGTCCTATTGTGTCATTTGGAGTATTTAGCTTGCTCCTCTGTTTCTTGTAACCAGGAAGTTAGGTCTAGAGACTTCATTAAATGCAGGTAAATCTTTTTTGAAACATTTCACAGGTAGGATTGTATACTTCACGTTCCATTACTTCAGGAGACACATAATGTCAAGTTATCCCACTAATAATGATATCAAGTTTGATCGCTATCACGTGACTAAAAATCAACTTCATATGGCACTACAAAGACACATATTTTTCTTCACAGTTGTGGGGTGATAGTTTAACACTGTGCCTCATGTCTCAATGATGATAACATCCATGTTGATACCAAATCAACTATTTCACTATTTTCTCCCTATATTTGTTCATTAGAATATTAACTTAATTAAAAATCAAATGTTTGGGGACTTCCCAGGGGGCCCAGTGGTTAAGATTCCACCATTTCAATGCAGAGGGTGTAGGTTTGATTCCTGGTCATGGAACTAAGATCCCACATGCCCCCTGGCATGGCCAAAAAGATTTTTTTTTTTTAAATTAAAGTAAATGCTTTTATTGCTCCCCTCTCCTCCTCTCTCTTTTTTATTGTGCCTAAGTAGTCATGGATCTTTTAAAATTTCAGTGTATTATCATCAATACATGGTCAGTACTCTTTTAGGGGCTTTTAATTTTCCCAAAATTGGCCAGTGATATCCTTTCTAAGATGCTCCCTTTTGAAGCGATCCCACTCGTCTCTAATACTTTTCCTGTTTTCTAGCACAAGAAGATGACCTGCGATCACCTTGAAGTTGGCCTTAGACAAATATCAGTAACTTCTCTTTACTTATTTTTGCTTAAATTTTAAAACAATATCACTAATTCTATAATATCACTTCAGATTTTTTTACTAGCCAGTTGGAGGCAACAATTATAATAACTACCATCTTTGGAACAACTAACTGATAAATGCTGAGGGGTTTCCTCAGAGCACTTCATGTAATCCTTGCAGGTAAGATAACTGATATTTTATTCATTTTATTAAAAAAAAATAGGGGAACAGGGAAATGAAGGATTTGTTTAGGTCACAGAATTATGTCCAAATCTTAAGCCCATATTTTCTTTTTGATCCACAGTATTTCTCAGAGGTTACAAAGAGAAAGTACCCTAGATCCTGACCTGGTCTAAAAAGCCTATGTGTATGAACATACACTGTCCAGTTACTGAGAGGTGAGATGCTAAAACAGTTCAACTTAACTTTTAATATTAAATTTCTAAAGCTCATAATAAGTCATTTGCTCAGAGAGCTAAAGGCTCAGATATGATCCCCTCATAACATATATTCCTATGGAAAAATAGGAATATATAGTAGTGCTTCCTGAATATAAAAATGGATTCCTTTCAAAGATATCTAATTAGCATTTGATTTAAACTGGAGTAAATATATACTGGTGAGAAAAATGTTTCATCCCTCATCTGAATTGAATAAGTGATACTTTTGACCATAATTAAGCAGAAGAGTTAAAAAATTATACAATAAATTGCATTAGATGACTTTCTTAAAATGATTTCAAAAGACATAATCAATGACTACATTATCTTGACTGAACTATCATTTCTCAGGCATGAAAACCCACTTAATTCATATTTATATAATTAGAAATATTGTCTTTAGCCACCAAAACCTAGCCTTGTGAAAGCCATTACCGTAGCAACCACTGCTGGTCAATTTCTGCATGTAGAGACCAACATAACCATTTCAGAACTGCAGAAACCAAAAACTCTCCCATGACCCTCATCACATGACTTGTCACTGTATAGTTATTGATATTTTTCCACAAGCCTGTGTCTTATGCTATACCTCTACATATAGCAAGTGCATTGCACTTAATAGGTACTGTAAGAATATATATTAAATTATTTAATAAAAGCAGCAATTCAAATATTCATCCCTGGAGATAAAGCATTCATATTATACTATTTGATAAAGCCATCAATTAAACAAATATTTATCAAAGCACAGTGTGGGGATATTAGCAAATAAGAAGCTGTCCATAGCGTTAAAAATACATTAAGGCTTCCCTGATGGCTCAGTGATCGAGAATCCACCTGCCAATGCAGGAAACATGGGTTTGATCCCTGACCCTGGAGGATCCCACACGCCATGGAGCAGCTAAACCCACATGCCACAACTATTGAGCTTGTGCTCTAGGGCCAGGTAGCCCCAGCTACTGAGCCCATGTGCTGCAGCTGCTGAAGCCCATGGTCCCCAGAGCCTGTGCTCTGCAACAGGAGAAGCAACCTCAGTGAGAAGCCCAGGCACCACAACTGCAAAGGAGGCCCCACTCACCACAACTGGAGAAAACCAGCGAAGACCCAGCACAGCCAAACCCAAATAAGTAACTAAATAAAGCATCGAAAAAATGCAAAACTACAGTGAACCATCACTACACACCTGTGTCAGGCCACAGTTCAGGCACTGACAGCACCAAGTGCTGACAGCAACATGGAGCAACAAGAGCTCTCAGTCGTGGCTGCTGGGAATGCGAAATGGGGCAGCCACTTCAGCAGTTTCTTGCAACATTAAGGGGGTTCCCTGATGGCTCAGATAGTAACTCGCCTGCCTGTGATGTGGGAGACCTGGTCTTACCATACAATGCACCAATTGCCATCCTTGGTATTTACCCAAATTAGACGAAAATTTGTGTCCACCCAAAAATCTGCAAACAGAAGTTTATAGCTGCTTTATTCATAATTCCCAAGACTCAGAAGAAGCCAAGCTGTCCTTTGGTAAGTGAATGAATAAATAAACTGAGGTACCTCCAGAAAATGGACTGTTACTTAACACTGAGAAAACATAAGCTCTCAAGCCGTAAAACTGGAGAGGGAACTTAAATGAACATTACTAAGTGATTAAAGCCAATATGAAAAGGCTACATAGTTGTAAGATAGTTGTATAGTTGTATGATTCCAACTATAAAACATTCTGGAAAAGGTAAAAATATGGAGACAGCAAAAAGATCAGTGGTTGCCAGGGGAGATGGGGGTCAGACCCAGAGAAGTAGAGTATGGAGGATTTTTAGGGCAGTGAAAATACTCTGTATGATATTATAATGATGGGTACACATCATTTATACATCTGTCCAAACACACAGAATGTAAGGCAATGGGTTTATAATGGCAAAAACTCATTAGATATAATGACTTCGTGCTATGCCTATTGACTTAGATTTAGGCAATTTAGTGATTTGACTTAATGATTTCAACACTACATTTTTGAATGAGAAGAGCAATTGCAAGATTCCTTGTTGTAAAATAACCAACAAAACTCATACACATAGTGGAGATATTTCCATGTACATTTTTCTGTGTAGAATTACATGATGAAGGATTATGGAAGGGCAATGGCACCCCACTCCAGTACTCTTGCCTGGAAAATCCCATGGATGGAGGAGCCTGGTAGGCTGCAATCCATGGGGTTGCGAAGAGTCAGACACGACTGAGCGACTTCCCTTTCACTTTTCACTTTCATGCATTGGAGAAGGAAATGGCAACTCATTCCAGTGTTCTTGCCTGGAGAATCCCAGGGACGGGGGAGCCTGGTGGGCTGCCGACTATGGGGGTCACACAGAGTCAGACACTACTAAAGTGACTTAGCAGTAGCAGCAGCAGACTAACAAGAAGAGTGAAAATAAAGAAGATGGAGAACTAAGGAAAACTTATTAAGGATTGATACTAGCCACTGTGGAGGATATTTAAAATTGCATGATATCAGCTGTGAATAAGATTCCCAATGAGAAATTTCAACAATTACGGCCTGTTAATCAAATACTTTGGAGGATGTAGACTTTCTGATGTGTGTGAATGTCCTACTCTTTGCAACTCCATGGACTGTAGCCCGCCAGGCTCCTCCATCCATGGAATTTTCTAGGCAAGAATACTGCAGTGGGCTGCCATTTCCTACTCCACAGAATCTTTCCAACCCTGGGATTGAACCAGTGTCTCTTACATCTCCAGCACTGGCATGTGGATACTTGACTACTATGCCATATGTGTATAATTTGGGGGTCGTGTTTATCTATAGTCTCATATTTTTGGAAGCAGATATTATATAAACCATAAATGAGCAATAGATGTTAAAAACTTTATATTTCAAACAAGAAGAGGCCTCTTCTAGCCAGAAGGTCTAGGAAAGTTTCTTTGGATGCAACGGCATGTTATTTGGGTTTAGTGGATGCTGGATTAAATTTTGAAAGAAAAGACCTTCAATAGGTGGCATGAATAGAGGTACAGAAATGGAAAATAGAGGTCAGTTTTATATATGAAGACATAATAGTCCTACTTGAGGAAAATGAGGAATACCATACGTAGCAAAATTTGAGGGAAATGTTCTAAAAATGTAAAGAGCAGACTTTTGTGTGTATTAAATAATGGGGTGAATTTGGAAAACTTTAAATGAATAGTAAATTTCAGTTAACTTCTGCTCATTATCTGCTTTCATTTAGTGGGATATCTCTCAGTCTGATGGGAGATAATGTTTACTGATCACTTAGTTATGTGCCAAGTTCTATTCACATGGCATTAATCACCACATTCTAACATCATCTAGAAGAACAATACTATCAGTATCTCCATAGTCAAGCTATGTCATTTGGCCAAGGGCACATAACTGATAACTATCCAGGGATGCAAGACCAGACAATCTTGGGAAGTTGGCAAAATGACCAAGTAGGAAGACCCTGCTCCCACCTCCTCCCATGGGCACACCAAAGTTACAACTATTTACAGAGTAACTATCAATGAGGATGACCTAAAAACTAGCAGAACATATCTTCTACAACTAAAGGTATAAAGAATGAAACATAAGGAGTCAGGTAGGAGGGACAGAGATGTGGTAGAGTCAAGATCTGTACCTCTGGGTGTCAGTTCAGTCACTTAGTTGTGTCTGACTCTTTGAGACCCCATGGACTGCAACATGCCAGGTCTCCCTGTCCATCACCAACTCCAAGAGTTTACTCAAACTCATGTCCATTGAGTCAGTGATGCCATCCAACCATCTCATCCTCTGTCATCCCCTTCTCCTCTTGCCTTCAGTCTTTCCCAGCATCAATGTCTTTTCCAGTGAGTCAGTTCTTCGCATCAGGTGGCCAAAGTATTGGAGTTTCAGCTTCAGCATCAGTCCTTCCAATAAATATTCAGGACTGACTTCCTTTCGGATGGACTGGTTGGATCTCCTTGCAGTCCAAGGGACTCTCAAGAGCCTTCTCCAACACCACAGTTCAAAAGCATCAATTCTTTGGCACTCAGCTTTCTTCATAATCCGGCTCTCACATCCATACACGACCACTGGAATGCTCTGAGTGGGCCAACCAAAAATGGGAGGATAATCACCATTGCAGAGGTGTTTTCCCTAGGGAGCAAAGACTCCAAGCCCTATCGGGCTCTCCCGCATAGGGGTCCTGCACTGGGAGAAGAGCCCCCAGAACATTTGACTTTGAAGGCCACCAGGGTTTGCTTTTGGGAGAGCAGAAAACTGAAGGAAACAGAGATTCTACTCTTAGAGTGTGCTTGCTAAACCTTACATCTTCTAAGACCTAGGACAGAAACAGCCCTTTGAAAAGAGACTGGGTCAAACCCTCTTACTGATCTTGCAAAGCCTCCCAGAGAGGCAGGAGGCACCTGTAACTCATGCTGGGGACATAGACATTAAAACAGTTATTTGGGGAGCTCATTTAAAAGGGTTCCCTGGTGGCTCAGACAGTAAAGAATCGGCCTATAGTGTAGGAGATGTCAGTTTGGTCCCTAGGTTGGGAAGATCTCCTGGAGAAAGGAACAGCAACTCACTCCAGTATTCTTGCCTGGGAAATCCCAAGGACAGAGGAGCCTGGCAGGCTGTAGTCCATGAAGTCACAAAGAGTTGGACACAACTAACATTAATATTTTACCATGAGGATGCTGGTGCTGGTAAAGGCAGTCAAGCCGCAAGTTGGGCAGGGACAGAGACCTACCCAGCAGCAGGCCAGCTGCCATAGGCCTCTCTGGGCTGCCAGCTGCCCCAGAACCCAGCCTTGCCCACCAGCAGGCTGACATCAGCTCCCAGAACTTCCAGGCCCCAAAGCCAGAGGCTCTGGAACCCACTTCCTCCCACCAATGAGCCATCACTCACCTCAGAATCCACTCTCACTCACCAGCAGGCTGGCACCAGCTCCAAGGCCCCTAGGCTCCACTCGAGAGTCATGATTAATATAATTATCAACGCTGCATGTTCTTGGATTTGCCAAAAAAAAAACAAACGAAAAAAAATGTCATTTGGGTTTTTCCATAACAGCTTATGGAAAAATCAAAACTTTTTGGCCAACTCAATATACATGAAAGTTGTTAAGAGAGTAAATTCTAAGAATCGTCATCACAAGGAAAAAAGAAGTATCAATGTCCTTGATGGGGGGTGACTGTTCTCTGTGTCATTTCTTTGAGCCTGCCAAGTAGGTTATCATTGCCACCAAACAATAGAACAAGAAGAATAAATTTCAAACTGAAATATCATGTAGGGAAGGGATTCCATATTAGTTTTTATGATCATTATATTCTCAACTTAAAAAGTGATTTGGTCTTATAACAAAGCAACTCCTCTCACTTAAAAAAAAAAATGCAAGTGGCTACTGCATTATGTAAAAAAAAAAAAATCAAAATTTCTTGTGTGGTAGAATGTGTGATTGCAGCATACAACACATCATCAGACATGATATTCTATCAGAGAAGGGGAAGGCTTGCAGAGTTACTTGGGAATTTGATATACTACCCCTACATCTAGGGGTTCAGGACAGTGGATGGAGTCTGACCTCAGTGAGAAATTGTAGAGAGCTAAACTCTCTACCGGAGAAGGCAATGGCACCCTACTCCAGTACTCTTGCCTGGAAAATCCCATGGACAGAGGAGCCTGGTGGGCTGCTGTCTGTGGGGTCATGACGAGTCGTACATGACTGAGCAACTTCCCTTTCACTTTTCACTTTTATACATTGGAGAAGGAAATAGCAACCCACTCCAGTGTTCTTGCCTGGAGAATCCCAGGGACGGGGGAGCCTGGTGGGCTGCCGTCTCTGGGGTCACACAGAGTCAGACATGACTGAAGTGACTTAGCAGCAGCAGCAGCAAACTCTCCACCTTTATTATTCATTAAGTCCCATCCTCTCTCATGAATTCGAGGACACTGCTTTAAGAATTCTCCCCTCTGTCCTGCACCAACAATGTATTTCCTTCTTCTGACCATTTCTATTGGCACACAAATATGTTATAATTTCTCCCACATTTAAAAAATAAGGTTCATTCTATCTTGATCTACTCTTCCAGCTCCTGTACAGTTTTCCTGTCGCCCTTTACAGAAAAGCTTTCCAAGCTTACTATCCACCAACTTCTTTCTCCCATTTATTCCTAAACCATTCCAATCAGGTTCTTCTTCTTAGCACTTAATCAAAACTGTTCATGTCAAGATCCTGTTGCTAAACTGTGTGTGTGTGTGTGTGTGTGTGTGTGTGTGTGTGTGTGTGTGTNTGCTCAGTTGTTTTCGACTCTGTGTGAATCCATGGACTGTAGCCCGGCTGGCTCATCTGTCCATGAAATTTTCCAGGCAAGAATACGGGAGTGGGTTGCCACTTCCTTCTGCAGGGGATCTTCCCAACCCAGGTCTCTTGCACCACAGGCAGATTCAAAGGCATGGTTGCCCACCACCTCCAATTACCAAAGTGAACCAAGCCACCAGTGCCCCTTCTGTTCCCCTTCTTCCATGCTTATGCTTCACCCTGGCCTAGTCTCTTAATACCAGAGTCTTGTATTCAACCTCGCAGCCAGAATGATACTGTTAAAACAGAAGACAGCTTGTTTCATCCAAGTACTCAGAGTCAACACTCAAATCAACCAGTGGATTCCAAAGCCCTACACTTCCTGACCCAGTCTTCAAACACACTCAGATTTTCCCTACCTGCTGTTCCCTCCTCCTGGGCTTGTTCTTTGCCCAAATAGCCACATGTTTCTCAACCTCAGGTTGATTGGGGTTTTGCTCAAATATCATCTTGCAATTGAGACCTTCTCTAGCAACACGTTTTTCTATTTAAAATTCCACCACCTACCTCAGCCCCTAGCAATTCTTATCCCCTCCCCACTTTCTGTTTTTCCTCCCTAGCGCTTGTCACCTGCTGCTGCTGCTGCTGCTAAGTCGCTTTGGTCGTGTCCGACTCTGTGTGACCCCATAGATGGCAGCCCACCAGGGATTCTCCAAGCAAGAGTACTGGAGTGGGTTGTCATTTCCTTCTCCAATAGTCACCTTATGACTTTGCCCTTATATTTTGAAATTTTGCTTATGATTATTCTTCCCCTTCTAGTATGTAAGCCAGAGAAGCAGAGAGATTTTCATTCCACTGCTACTTACCTAGTCCCAGGAACTGAAGCTGGCTCTCACCAAGTGCTCAATAGATACTGTATTCATTAGTGATTGTTGGAAAATCAACAGAAAAGGTCACTTCATAATCATCAGGCCTACCATTAAAACCAGATAGGTTTAAACTTCAGATAGGTCCTGCCATTACCTTGTCAGGAAACAAGAAGAGTGAGAGTCAAGGTTCAGATACTCAACAGAGCGCCATGCTTCTAGTGAAGTATGCAGTGTTCCAATCTTGTATTGCAATCAAATAATGGCTTGTGCAAGCCCAATATTTTCTCTTTGTGGAGAGAATGTTGGTGTTCCACAAAAAAAAAAGAAAGAAAGAAACACCTTTTTTCTTTAAACTCTTTTAAGTACAAAACTTTGCCAACTAAGGTCCGTCTAGTCAAGGCTATGGTTTTTCCAGTGGTCATGTATGGATGTGAGAGTTGGACTGTGAAGAAGGCTGAGTGCCGAAGAATTGATGCTTTGGAACTGTGGTGTTGGAGAAGACTCTTGAGAGTCCCTTGGACTGCAAGGAGATCCAACCAGTCCATTCTGAAGGAGATCAGCCCTGGGATTTCTTTGGAAGGAATGATGCTGAAGCTGAAACTCCAGTACTTTGGCCACCTCATGCGAAGAGTTGACTCATTGGAAAAGACTCTGATGCTGGGAGGGATTGGGGGCAGGAGGAGAAGGGGATGACAGGATGAGATGGCTGGATGGCATCACAGACTCGATGGACGTGAGTCTGAGTGAACTCCGGGAGATGGTGATGGACAGGGAGGCCTGGCGTGCTGTGATTCATGTGGTCGCAGAAAGTCGGACATGACTGAGCGACTAAACTAAACTGAAGTACAAAAGAAAGAGAATATATTTCTTCCTATAAAACTGAAATTTATTGGTAACTTAAATTTATGGGCTGTATCTTGTTAATGGGCTTCCCTGGTGGCTCAGTGATAAAGACTCCTCCTGCCAATACAGGAGACATGGGTTCGACCCCTAGATTGGGAAGATCCCCTGGAGAAGGAAATGGCTACTCACTTCAATATTCCTGTCTGGGATATCCCATAGACAGAGAAGCCTGGCAGGCTACAATCCATAGAGTCTCAAAAGAGTGGGACAGGACTTAGCAACTAAGCAACAACAGTTTTGTTAAAGTTACTGTACTATTACATTGTAAATATATTTACTGAACACTTGCAGTATATTCATTTATTTATTTAATCACCAGATAGGTATTAAATGCCTAGTAGGAATGTGCAAAACAACAAGGAATGTGCAAAACAATGCAATAAAACTGAGAGATTTATTTTACTGGACTTTAATTTTTATTACAATGAAAATTATATAAAATAACTGAAACTTTTTACCCTTGACCAGCATTTTCCAATTTCCTCCTCCCCCTAAGACCCTTGAAACCTGCATTTTATTCCCTGCTTCTATGAGTTTGACTATTTTAGAGTCTAAGTTGCTATGGACTGAATGTTTCTGTCCTGCTAAAATTCATATACTGAAAATTTACCCCACAAAGTGATGGTGTTAGGAGGAGGGGCTTTGGGGACTTAATTAGGATTAGATGAGGTCATGATGGTATCCCATGTGTGTGTGTGTTTGAGGCACATGAGGCCAAACAAATCAAAACATCAGAGTTTGGAGCAGGGCCATGCAAGGAGATGGGTGCTTCAGGCTCTAAACAACCTCAAGCTCCCCAAAGGGTTTTGGTTCAGTTCAGTTCAGTCATTCAGCCATGTCCAACTCTTTGCAACCCCATGGACCACAGCATCCCAGGCTTCCCTGTCCATCACCAACTCCTGGAGTTTACTCAAACTCATGTCCATTGAGTCAGTGATGCCATCCAACCATCTCATCCTCTGTTGTACCCTCCTTCTCCTGCCTTCAATCTTTCGCAACATCGGGGTCTTTTCAAATGAGTCAGTTCTTTGCATGAGGTGGCCAAAGTATTGGAGTTTCAGCTTCAGCATCAGTCCTTCCAATGAATACCCAAGACTGATCTCCTTTAGGATGGACTGGATCTCCTTGCAGTCCAAAGGACTCTCAAGAGTCTTCTCCAACACCACAGTTCAAAAGCATCAATTCTTCAGTGCTCAGCTTTCTTTATAGCCCAACTGTCACATCCATGAAAGAGTGAAAGTGTGTTCTTGCCTGGAGAATCCCAGGGACAGAGGAACCTGGTGGGCTGCCATCTATGGGGTCACACAGAGTCAGACACGACTGAAGCAACTTAGCAGCAGCAGCAGCAGTCACATCCATACATGACTACTGGAAAAACCATTGCCTTTACTAAATGGACCTTTGTTGGCAAAGCAATGTCTCTGATTTTTAATATGCTGTCTATGTTGGTCATAACTTTCCTTCCAAGAAGTAAGGGGCTTTTAATTTCATGGCTGCAGTCACCATCTGCAGTGGTTTTGGAGCCCCCAAAAATAAAGTCTATTACTGTTTCCACTGTTTTGCCATGAAGTGATAGGACCAGATGCCATGATCTTAGTTTTCTGAATGTTGAGCTTTAAGCCAACTTTTTCATTCTCCTTTTTCACTTTCATCAAGAGGCTCTTTAGCTCTTCTTTACTTTCTGCCATAAGGGTGGTGTCATCTGTATATCTGAGGTTATTGATATTTCTCCCGGCAATCTTGATTCCAGCTTGTGCTTCATCCAGCCCAGCATTTCTCATGATGTACTCTGCATATAAGTTAAAGAAGCAGGGTGACAAAGTACAGCTTTGATGTACTCCTCCTGATTTGGAGCCAGTCTGTTTTTCCATGTCCAGTTCTAACTGTTGCTTCCTGACCCACATACAGATTTCTCAAGAGTCAGTTCAGGTGGTCTGGTATTCCCATCTCTTTAAGAATTTTTCACAGTTTGTTGTGATTCACACAATTAAAGGCTTTGGCATAGTCAATAAAGCAGAAGTAGATGTTTTTCTGGATCTCTCTTGCTTTTTCAATGATCCAAGGGATGTTGGCAATTTGATCACTGGTTTTGGCTAGGCATTTTTAAAAGCCAGGTGAGGGAAGAGGAGTCATAGGGTATGTGATCTGCTCATGCATAATTCTCTAATTGGCCAATAGTGAGGTAACAAGGAGGTGTAAAAATGTTCCTTAGCTCCACGAGGCCTGGGGCTATGTGCTCATGGTCATCAAGTAGTTAACACTGTCTATTTGGTGAGGAGTTTTCACATCTGCAAACAACTCAGGAAATGTGCATCCAATACTGTTATCTAGATGGTTCAGAGAGAAGCTAAAGCAGAGGACATGGTGGGGAGGGGGTCTGTCCTAGAAAAACCCAGTAAGGTCCTGCTTCTTTTCAGTGAGGCCAGCACCCTCAGGAATGGGATTAATGTCCTTTTCAGAGTTGCAAGAGAGTTTGCTTGTCTCTGCTCCCTTTGAAGATATGATGAGAACTAGGCCATCTGCAACCTGGAAGAGGCTCCTTACTAAAATCCAGCCGTGCTGGTGCTCTGACCTTGGACTTTCAGCCTCCAACTGCAAGAGACAAAATCCTGTTGTTTATAAGCCACTCAGACTATGGTATTTATTTTAGCAAACTGAATGGACTAAGACACATATATAAGTGAGATCGTACAGCAAAGTTTCAATTTTAAACAAGATAAGTTCTGGAAATCTAATGTCGAGATGTGACTATGGTCACATGTAATGTGTTAGTCACTCAGTCATGTCTGATTCTGCGACCCATGGACTGTAGGCTACCAGGCTCCTCTGTCCATGGAATTCTCCAGGCAAGAATACTGGAGTGGGTAGTCATTCCCTTCTCCAGGGGAATCTTCCCCACCCAGGGATTGAAAGTGGGTCTCTCACATTGCAGGGAGATTCTTTATCATCTGAGCCACCAGGAAAGCCAATACTCTACTGTATACTTGAAGTTTGCTAAGAGGATAAAATCTTAAGAGTTGTCATCATAAAAAAAAAAAATTTAAAGGAAGCAAAGGAAAGGAGAAGAAGAAAGAAGTAAAATAGAAAAAGGTGACTATCTGTGGTACTAGATATGTTGTTTGATTGTGGTGATTATTTCACAATGTACAAGAATATCAAAACAGCAAGCTGTATACCTTAAATATAAATAGTTTTATATGTCAATTAAGCTACAATAAAGCTATAAATTATATAAAAGAAAATAATTGATATTTTAGAATCAAAAGTTGTTATATTCTACATTTTGTTCATAGATGTTAATCCTGAACGTGAATAATGGTGCACTGCACACCATTCTAAGATTGGGCCTCTAGGTATCCAAGAGGTATCTCTTGATGTCCCCATGCTAAGTTTTAACTGTAAATGGAAAATTTACAACAACTACAGCCTGAAAAGGGCATAGTAATCAGGAGCTAGACAGCTCAGGGAGGTTTTCAGGGAGGAAAATCTGGGTCACATCAGAGGCAAGCCCCTAAGTTTGAGAAGTGAGAGGATCTTGGACAGGTAATGAAGGAGATTATAGACATCAGTTACAGCCTTGGAACCAATCAGAGGAGAGGAATGACTAGAGTTCATCCAGTTAATCCTCCAGCCACCATATTGAAGTCATGCCTGGATTCAGTGGACTCCAATGGCCTGCACTTGACACTGTTCTTCAAAGAATCGCCCTCAGGGGTTCAGATTTGCCTGTAGGCTTCCCAAGTCCTGGGATGTTTTCATCCCTTAGGTGTAGCCTTTAGCCAATGACTGACAGGCAAGGGACTAAGAAGGCCCAGCTCCTTGGCCCCCAGGAGAGACAAACTGAGGCTAAATCACACACCAACTTTCTCTGCAGAATCAGGACAATCTTCCTGCTCTCCTCTACAATCCGCTAGTTTCATCTCTGCCCTGTGTTGCTTCTCCTGCCCTCTTACAAACGTCTCCTAGGAACACTTCCCTAATAAATCACTTGCCAGCAATATTTGTCTACAGGTCCACTTTCGGTGATCAAATTTAAGTCACCTTTCTTGATCTCACTTTCAGGCATGCTCCTATACACTCTCTTTTCTTATTCTATAGTAATATAGGCAACCCTTTAGTGATGCTTACCAGTGACAATGTCGTTTCCCAGAATATAGTCCACAGGGCTCCTTCTCTTTCAAAATACTTCTATACTGAGGAAATAGATGCAAGTGTTTGTGCATGTTTTAAATTGCAGAGGGGGGATGAGATAAGATATTTTAAGCTCTGGAATATTAATTGCTTTTATTGAGAAGTGAAACTCTTTTCAAATTTCCTTCTCCATACTCCCAATGACTCGGCAGCCTCAGGGCAGCTTTATTTGCCTTGCTCTTTTGTTCTCCAAATGAGCTCATAGTGCCATGATATCACTCTCACTGTGGAGTATAGTTTCGGCAGCCCGGTTGAAGCCTGCACTTGCAAAAAAATGTACTCTCCCTCTCAGTTCAACGGAATGACGACAGGGCTGTCTTCATGGCCAGGCTCAGATCCCGCCTGGTTCCCTCCAAGATGCGTGTCTGCTCAGAGGACGGAGGTGAGCCCTACAGGTGTCCTGTTTGAACTCGTGAATACAGCAAGTCCCGTTCCCTCACCTGGTCCAGGCAGGCAGACTGCCACAGGGAACAGTGAACCCAGCCCTTAAAATTAAAGGATTCCGTGACTGGACAGTCAGCCATGCCATCCTGTCCAATTCACTCTCTGATGAGGAAACTAAGGCTGCCCAAGGTCACATGAGGTGTCAGTGCTGGCTCTTAGTTTAGAACCAGTGTATCCATACTCCCTAGCCACCCCACTGCTGCTGCTGCTGCTGCTAAGTCGCTTCAGTCGTGTCCGACTCTGTACGACCCCATGGACTGCAGCCTACCAGGCTCTTCCGCCCATGGGATTTTCCAGGCAAGAGTACTGGAGTGGGGTGCCACTGCCTTCTCTGACACCACTGCTAGAAAGGACTAAATTCTTCTCTCTTTCTCTTCACAGAGGCCCCTTCAAGTTTCGGCCTGTGACAGTAATTTTCACCACTCCCTCCATGGGAAAGACAGCTGGAGCTCTTCCAGATGAATCACAACTTTGGCTTTTCATTCAACAAATGCCTACAGTGGATGAAGTTAGCCACATCTACTTTACACCATGTTGAGCAAAGACTGACCTGGTATACAAAGGAGGAAGAGATTGGTAGGAAGAGGAAGAGGAGACTGGTAGACATTGCTACCCAAAGTTACAAAATAGAAACTCTTTGACTGTAAGGCATTAAATCTACGTGGCCATTTATATTCCTAAGTTTCCCTGGTGGCTCAGAGGTTAAAGCGTCTGCCTACAATGCGGGAGACCCAGACCTGGACTAATGGCAATGTTATATTTTTTTTTCCTTTTCTATTGAAAGTTTCATTACAAAACACATTTATAAACAGCAGACCACTTTGATGATTTTGCTTATTCCAAGTATTCATGTTCTCTTGACTTCAAGTAGCCATTTTTATTAGTAATAAAAGTTGCTATTTATGAAATAAATAATCTGTTTATACTTTATTTGATGGATTCAGTTGAAAATGCAATATGAGATTCCAATCTGAGCAGGATGTTAAACAGAAGTAGGGCTAAGAAAAGGGAATAAACTGCATTTCTGGTCATTATGTAATGTACATGTGTGTAAGTCGCTTCAGTTGTATCCAACTCTTTGCAGCTCCCTCTGTCCGTGGGATTCTCTAGGCAAGAATCCTGGAGTGGGTTGCATTTCCTTCTCTAAGGGAATCTTCCTGACCCAGGGATCAAACACAGATCCCCTGCATAGCAGGTGAATTCTTTACACCAGGGAAGCCCTTATTATACAATAGCTTTTATCATTTATAAAACACTCATGATTAATTTTATGTGTCAAGTTGACTGAGCCACAGGGTACTCAGATATTTGGTCAGAGGCTATTCCAGTTGCTTCTCTGAAGGTGTTTCTGGATGAAATTAATAGTTGAATTGGTAGACTAATTTTCCTACCCGAACAAGTGAAGGCCTGAATAAAACAAGAAGATGGACTTCCCTTGCCCCATGGGCTTCCCTGGTGTCTCAGACGATACACAAGCTGCCTGCAGTGCAGGAGACCCAGGTTCGATCCCTGGATCGGGAAGATCCCCTGGAGAAGGAAATGGCTACCCACTCCAGTTTTCCTGCCTGGAGAATTCCATGGACAGAGGTCCATAGGGTCACAAAGAGTTGGACAAGACTGAGCAACTTTCACTTCATTTTCCCCCAAAAAAGGGAGTTTCTCCTGCCCAATCACCTTGTACGGTACATTGGCTATTTCTGGGTCTCCAGCTTGCAGATGATGGATCTGGGGACTTGTCAGCCTCCATAATCATATGAGCCAATTCAATATATATAAAATATAATATCTATGTGTATAGGATTGGCTCACGTGCTATAGAGATAAGGATAGATATCCCACTGTTTCTCCAGAAAATCCTAATACTAGCACCTACTATATGCCAGCAATCATTGTTAATTTCATAACAAGGCAATAAAAAACATAGTATTCTCCACATTTTGCACATGAGAAAATAGAAGCTATATAACTTTTAATGACTTATCTCAAGATTTCAGAGTAAAGAACATTTCCAGCCATCTTCTGCCAAACCGCTAACCCACCTCCTCTCTCACCATTTCCTTTCCAGTTCTGCACAGATCTTCCTAAAATGCCTGTCTTCTTTCTGCTTTGGTGGCACCCTGGAATGGTCAGAGTTGAGGTTTCTTTGATATGTTGGGACCTTGACATGCCCCAGAACTTTGTTCCTGAGCATGAATTTGTCTTCTACAGGTCTGTGCATGTAACTGCTTAAAGAGGAGAAATAAAGAGTCAGTCGCTCAGTTGTGTCTAACTCTTTTGCAACTCCATGGACTGTAACCTGCCAGGCTCCTCTGTCCTTGGAATTCTCCAGACAAGAATACTGGAGGGGGTTGCCATTTCCTTCTCCAGGGGATCTTCCCAACCCAGGGGTCGAACATAGGTCCCCTACATTGCAGGCAGATTCTTCACCATCTGAGACACCAGGGAAGGCTAAAGAAGAGAGGACTGCCCCAAATCAGTTCTGACCACAGGATATGTCCTGGAATACACCCATCCCCCTGATTTTTAGGCACAGATCACGCAGGATTGAGCCACATGTTGATGCACTTAACATTAACAAAACGTACATAACTTGAAACATACAGTCCTTGGTCTGCTCTCACTCCATAGCACCTCAGAACTGTGAGGTACCTCACAGTGAAGGCAAGATTTCTATTCGGGAACCAAGAGCTTTGCAAAGGATCTCCACTGGCATGTGGTAAAGTGGTGGATGCTTTGTCAGACACAAGACTTCAGTGGGCTCAACTGTACAGATAACAATGCTGAGTTTCAAACACAATGGAAGCGGAAGATGGACAGGTTGCTTCACCCTGCAGTGGTTTCATGGGGAACCACTGTCTTTGAAGTCACGGAGATGGATGCATGCAACAGATCCAGAGTGCAAAGTGCAGTCAAGGATGGTGCTCACGTGTCACTCTCAGCTACTTCAACTTGGCTATTTTTAAGCCAGGTGTCTTCAGATAAGTCAAAGACACTTGTTTTACTAAGAATAAGGCCGTGGTGAATTGGGATTTTTTTCTTAACTACGTCAATTTTTAAACACAGGTGAATATCTGGAAGCTTTTGTTTGATTATGAAAATCACATTTTTTCATCCTCATGAATGGATAATTTAAGTTTCCCCATATTTAAATATCTTAATGCATATATACATATGTAAACATTAATCAGTATATGTGTATATATGTATCAGTGTGGCTAAATATACGTATTATGTGTATTTTTTGTGTGTACATATGCTTATCAAAAACAAGCATGGGAAATGGTAATCCCAAGATCAGTTTTATAGTAAGTGTTAGTAGCTCAGTCATGCCTGACTTTTTGCGACCCCATGGACTGCCACCCACCAGGCTTCTCTGTCCATGAGATTTTCCAAGCAAGAGTACTGGAGTGGGTTACCATTTCTTTCTCCAGGGGATCTTCCCCAACCCAGGGATTGAACCCAGGTCTCCTGCACTGCAAGCAGATTCTTAACCAACTGAGCTACAAGGGAAGCCCTCAGTTTTATATGAAAAGTTCCAAATACTTCATTGGTAAGGGTATATTCAGATTGGATGGGGATCAATGATTTAGTCAACGTTTTAGTGTGAACGATTTGGTGAAAATGATGTTTGAGAAAAACTGATGTCATCATAGTAGATGAAAGAAACAAGCTACTAGATTTCTGACACTGATTGGATTCATCTGGTATATACAAAAGTAAGGACTCTTCTCTTCATTGTAATTATTATGCTTCAACCCACTTCTGCATCTACATTTACTATTAGACTATAAACTTCATGAAGGGAGAAACTATTTCTCTCTTATCACTGTAACCACGGAACTACCTACCATATTCACTGGTGGGATAGTAATTGCCCAACACAAAACTTTAAATAAGTGAATAAATAAATGAATAGAGCTATTATGGGATACAGACCCATGAGATAATGAAGATTTGAATACAGCAGTTCAAACAGGTTTGATAGAGAAAGATACTGAAACATTGAAAGTTAGATTAACATGATTTTGTAAAGAAAATACAAACAGGGGCTGAGACCAAAATATTAACAGGTTGCATTCAAACAGAATTTAAGAATTCACATAGTGCTTTCACAGATAACAATTTTGAGCTATTCTGTTTCCAGTCCCAAAAAGCCAAAACATGTCAATGTCACTGATAAAACCTAAGACATGAGTTGCATCATGGGCTTAAAAGATTTGTCACATATTTGGTGGTCAAGTTGAATTTGAAAAAAAAAGGTATAATACTGAAATGTAAATATCAATTAAACACATGGAACATGCAAGTGAAAGGATGGGTCTAAAGATATAAGCTAACAGTCTTTAAGACCATGAGAAATTTTCAAGCGAAAACTAAATCAGTTTAATAACTTGTGCTCATTCTGTGATCTTTAAAAATTTACTTTATGGTAGGTATCAATTGCATTTGTCAATTTATGTATTCAAATAAACCAAAAACTATTATTTTCAACCCTAATACTATTTTTAACTAAAATATATGGAGTTAGTAATACAGGCAGTGTCCTCAAATTGTAGTTGTTTCTATGTAAGCTAAACTTTCTTACTAGTATTTATACTTCCATTGTAAAGTATAATTATAAATTTGTATTTTCTTCAGAGAAGAAGATAGTTCTTCCAGGGAAGACTTTCTTCCAGGGGACAAGTACAACACAATGTTTTCTTTACAGTGAAAATATTTTCATAAAAAACATGTGAAGTAAAGCCTATCTCTTGCACACATATTATGAAGCCTTTTTGACACAATGTGTATGGATGAAAGTACAATTTGTAATCTCTCTCTCTCTTTCTCTCTCTTTCCATGTTCCCTCCATCTCTCTTTCTCTCTCTCTTCTTCTATCCAGGAATTGAATCAAGAACCATGATGCCTTGTCCACAATTTTTTAAGTCACATAATTGAAGCAAAAAAGATGAGTCATGGATAGTTTATAAAATCAAAGCTACTTTAAATATCTATTCCTATCTGTGAATTATGAACATATATATCTTTTAAACTATCTTCAGAGTCTCATGATCTTATTTTTTACAATTTCTAGTATAGTGCTTTTATTTTTTTTAACTTTTAGTGAAGAAACTTATTTTTGGTAAAGATTATTGCTCATAATTCACTTTTCTGGTTTTCACATACAGGAAAAAAATATTGAAATCTGTCCATCAAACATTTTGCAATTTAACAAAACCTTGAAATGAAAAGTTTTCCAGAAGCTTTTAGAGTTGAAAAATATGACCAAATAGCTTAAGCCAAAGCCATTATTTCGACTTAAGCGTTCACCATTTTCTTGGGTTCTGAGGCTATTAAGAAAAACATGGTAGGCAATTTGTAAAACTAAATGACATATTTTTTGGAAGAAAATACCGTTAGATAAATTAGATTAGAGTAACATTTCACTGAAACATGAGCCACTGGAATATGGAATTTAATAGAGGACATCTGACTTCAATTCCATCCAAGAAGTTGTTATCGGAAGTAGCATAAGAACCTCCACGGGGCACATGGCACAGCCTCACCTAGCGAGTTAACTAGCACAGTAGCCTCTAAGCAGAGCAGAAGAGTGATTCTCTTTTTGAGTTCTGAAAACATTTGGGGACGATGAGTGATACTTTTCAATCTCATAAGCTTTGCTTTTTCAGTGAGGTCTCTCCATCCTATACAGAATTCTGTTTAGAGTACAAAGTAGCCAGCCTTTGCTAACTCTGCTCTAATCCTTGAGTTCCTCTGGAATATGTTTCAAAGTCCTCTTTTTGTCTGAAATGTGGAGCAGGCATGCAAACTAGCATAGAGAGACATAAGGGGAAAAGAGGAATCTTCTCTTTTTTCAAAACTGGCTCTCCTATTGGTCGCCTTAAATTCCCACCCAGAGTGATTGCATTCAGGTGATTTTTAGGAAAAACTGTAGATCATAACCCAGAAGAGAGCAGGAGGATACTGAGAAAGAGGAAGGGATAAAAAATACACTCTTCAGGATTTTGCTAGGGTCATCTCTCTCTCTTCTCTCCCTCCAACTCCTCCAAATCCTCTCCCTCCTCCATCCCCTTCTTCTCCCTTCCCTCTTTTCTTCTCCCCCCATCAGTCTCCCTTCCTCCCACTCTCTCTCCCTCAAACATTGAAAGTAGGATGCAGGAAGAGTTAAGGGAAATGTTGAGTCGTAGTGCTGGGAACCATGAGAACTCCAGCATCAGCCCCAAAATGTCAACAGGAAAACACAAGTGGACTGCTCTCTAAAGCTCTGCTCATTATAATAAATGTTTGCCAAAAAAAAAAAAAGAAATGATGAGGAACTGAGAACATCCTTCAGAATGGTCTCTAAGCAGTTTGTCAGGGAGTAAATAATTATCTTCCTTTCTCATTTATTTCACAAATACTAGATAAGAAATTAGTATGTACCTAGCACTTTTAAAGCCTCAGGGGTACAGTGATTACAAGATGGATAAACCCCTGCTCTCATAGAGTTAAGACTCCAGCCAGGTGACGATTGGCTAGTGCAAAAATAAGGAAAAATATGACATGGACATAAGGGCCAGGGAGAAAAGTACAGCAAGAAACTAACACGGAGAGTGAATCAGCGGCTAATTTGAACTGGTTGCAGAAAAGACTCACTCGGGAAAGTTACATTTATGTTAAGATCTGGAAGAAGCACTTCCAGGTAGAGGCACAGCTTGTTTGAAGGCCCTAATGTTGGGAATAATTTAGCACTGAGAAACTGGAACAAGGCAAGCAGGGTTGAATCAGAGGGAAGACTGGAGAAGAGCACAAAATGAGGCTGGAGAAACAAACAGCAACCAAATAAGGAAGACCCTTGTATGCCATGCTAAGAATATGCAATTTTAGGCTGATCTTATACTGATGACCTTTGAAGGGTGCCAAATAATTACCAAATCTCTCACTGCCTCCATTTTGCATTCTATAACTATTAGCTGATTTGCGACCCCATGGACTGTAGCCTACCAGGCTCCTCCATCCATGGGATTTTCCAGGCAAGAGTACTGGAATGGGTTGCCATTTCCTTCTCCAAGGGATCTTCCCAACCCAGGGATCAATCCCGGGTCTCCCACATTGTAGGCAGATGCTTTACCATCTGTGCCACCAGGGAAGTCCTAAATAATTACCAAATCTCTTACTGCTCCCATTTTGCATTCTAAAACTATTAGCTACTGGGCTCCTAAGCAGCCAATCATTAATCTTAAGTTCTAGGTTGTGTCACTTCTAGTTACAATATTTCTGTCTGCTCTACAAAACATTTGACCATTGCCTTATGGAGGCTTCCCTTGTGGCTCAGCTAGTAAAGAATCCGCCTGCAATGCAGGAGACATGGATTCAATTCCTGGATTGGGAAGATCCCCTGGAGAAGGGAAAGGCTGCCCACTCCAGTATTCTGGCCTGGAAAATTCCATGGACTGTATAGTCCATGGGGTCACAAAGAGTCAGACATGACTGAGCAATTTTCATTTTCAGTTTCATATCGAGGCGCAAAAGTCGTTGCTCATGATCCAAAGAACCTGTTGATTCTTGACGCCTTACCTATTACATGGCACCCTCTGATTCAATTCCTGGACAAAATAATATTTCTAAAGGTCTGGTCTTCAGTTAAAAGTGTAAGCTATTCTTGGAAATGGCAAAATAAAAAAGCTTAACCAATGTATAACATTCTGTTATTTGGAATTATTGAGTGACTTAAATACAAAAAGAATAAAAGGAAGAATAAAATCAATTGACATCAAAATTAGAATAGGAATTTAAATTTTATAGTATGAATGGTGCAGCTAGCATATTAAAATTTTGCTTGAAACATCACTCAATAATTTAAAATCCCTTGTAAGTCTCTCTCTCTCAGTCACCTCTCTTCGAAAAATAAAATGTTCAGGTGTTCCTGACTTGCAACCCTATATCCACAAAAACAAAAATTTTTTTTTTGCTTGAGCTTTTTGCAAGAGAAATTTGCTAGCCTGTTTTCCTATAATGACAGTGTACTTGTCCCTTGATTAATGGCTTATAGGTTGATCCATAATTCACAGTTTGTTTTATACTTCTAAATCATTCTGTCCTATAAATAACAAAGCTGTGCCAAAACTCAATCTGGGAGCTTATTTTGAATTGATTATTGGAAAAGCTAGGTTCACTGCTTAAATACTGGTGACTCACGAGTGAAACTCCCTTAACTGTATGTTCTGGATTGATCTCCTTTTTTTCCTAAAACTACTCTGTAAACTGATATGGTTGGAAACAGTAGTTTTTAATCTGTCAGTGATTCTATAAACACGGTCCTGTAACTCAGTCTTGCAAGAGAACGCTCACCTTCAAGTGGGTACTTTTACTTTTTGACCATATGTTGGCACACATTTCACTCAAGCCTGGTGATCATTTTTAATACCTAAGTAGAACAGTGGAAAATTAGATTTCATTACTTAAAATTTCTGATCTTCAGCTTATATATAATCATAATAAACTATCTTTCTGGTAGGATATTTCATGTACACTGGTTCTTATAAGCTGTATTTCCCCAGAAATATTTATGGAAAGTCCTGGCCCCCAGTACCTCCGAATATGACTGTATTAAAATATAATGACTTTGCAGATGGAATTACGTGAATATGAAGTCATTAAGGTGGGCCTTAGTCCAATGTGACTGATATCTTCATAAGAAGAGGAAATCTGGACATAGACACACGCAGAGGGAAGACGATGTGAGGACAGCCATCTTTAAGCCAAGAAAGCAAGTTCTGGAGCCGACCTATCTCTCACAGCCCTCCCAAAGAACCAACCTTGTCAACACCTTGATCTCAGACTCCTAGCCTCCAGTACTGTGAAAAAAACGTCCTTCTGTTATTTAAGCCACGCACTCTGCCATCCCTTCTTATGGCGGTCCTAGTTACCAACATACTGGTTTCAGATAACAGCTTGTGAAGAAGACTAGAGATAGCTCATAGAATTTTGTGTCTTATGAGAAGTCATTTCCTGGCTCTGTGTGTGCACGTGCACGCGGGCTTAGCAGCTCAGTCATCTCCAACCCTTCTGCAGCCCCATGGACTGTAGTCCTCCAGCTTCCTCTGTCCGTGGGATTTTCCAGCAAGAATACTAGAGTGCATTACCATCGCCTCCTCCAGCAGGTCTTCCCAACCCAAGGTTTGAATGCATATCTTTAAAAACACAACAAGTAAATACCATAAAGAAACGATGAGGAAACTGAAACCAAAGTAAATCTACCATTTTGGAAATTGACTTCACTCTCACCAAATCACATGATACTATAACAGATAACTTGTGTGAAACATTCCTTTTACTACCCACTAGCATTTCTCCCAGCGACAGCAACATAAACTAAAAAAGAGTCCTTGCTCTTTCCTACCCATTGTTTTAGGCACTGAATCACTCTTTGTGACCCCCATGGACTATAACCCACCAGGCTCCTCTGTCCAAGGGATTTTCCAGGCAAGAATACCAGAGTGGGTTGCCATTTCCTCCTCCAGAAATCAAACCCAAGTCTCCTTCATTGGCAGGCAGACTCTTTACCACTGAGCCACCAGGAAAGCCCCTTCCTATCCATTGGCCATCCTTAAAATGTTCATTTTGGGACTTCCGTGGTGGCACAGAAGGTAAGAATCAGCCTGCCAATACAGGAGACATGGGTTCAATCCCTGGTCCAGGAAGATCACACATGCTGTGAGGCAACTAAGCCCGTGCAACACAACTGCTGAGTCTGTGCTCTAGAGCCCACAAGCCACAGCTAGTGAAGCTGGTGGGCCTAGGGCCCGTGCACCACGACGAAGAGACGTGCCCACTCGCCACAGCTAGAGAAAGCCCGTGCGCAGCAACAAAGATCCAGTGCAACCAAAAACAATAAATAAATTTTTTTAAATGTTCATTTCATCCCTACTCTTTTTTATTACACTTTGTTTCGGAGCCCTTGAAAACATTTCTAGACAGACCATCTTCACTGCAAAAGGGGAGAAAAGAATGACTGTTGATTCAGTGCTTGCCTTTCCTCTCCATTGTCAACAATAATTAATGTTTTCTATTAAAGTAATATGGATGGTTTTAATTCTGGTTTGGTTGCTAAGAGCTAAAGATAACACGCAAATCAATAGAACATTAAGGAACTACGATTCCCACAAGCCATAATCCGAGATAAACACCATATGACTCAGTAAATCTAAGGAAATGTCTCTTAAAATTCTAATGCCAACTTGCAGTGCCAAGCAAATACCAGCAGTTTCAGATACATGAGCAGGGAAAAACTAGAAGTCTGTAAAACTCAGAAAATGTTTGTCTTTCAATAATTCAGAAAAGTTATTGTCTTATCAGCAAACTCTTTTTTAATTTACGTTAAATTAAAAGAGCTGTATGAACTAAAATGTATGATCCTTCTTCCAAAAGGAAGGAAGCAACAACAGATGTTCATTTTTAGTCTTTGTAAAACCACAGTACAGAGGAAAAGTAACAGAATTTTCTCCAGGATTTTGAAGAAAGTATGTTAAAGTAAGCTACAAGAATTCTGAATTCCCCAGTGAAATAGCCTTTTCTGTCCATTAAAATATTTATCCCATACTCTTACCCATAAAACTTGCTATTTGACCCAGTTCTAAATCACTTATCTCTATAAATCATAAGTCGAATTCTTCCACTCCTACCTAAAATAACAGATAAGAAAGTACAGATATAAAATAAAGATGCAGGATCTATTTGCTAATGACATCCAAAAAGACTGGTATTGGGAATGCTGTTGTTTAGCTGCTAAGTTGTGTCCAACTCTTTTTCGAACCCATGGACTGTAGCCTGCCAGGCTCCTCTGTCTATGGAATTTCCCAGGCAAGAATGCTGGAGTGGTTAGCCATTTCCTTCTCCAGAGAATCGTCCCCACCCAGGAATCAAACTCATGTCACCCACATTGGCAAGCAGATTCTTTACACTGGGCCACCTGGGAAGCCCCGTATTGGGAATACCAATCTGGTAAAAGAAGGGTGGCCATGGTCATTTCTAGGCAGCCATTGTGTATCTGGTGTCGTCATATTCCAAGACAATGGTCTATTTTGTATCAAGCTCCTAACAAGTGACTATGGTTACTTGGAATCTAGAGACTCCAAGAAGGACTCCGGAAAAGGCTAGAAAGTGAAAGAGAAGTCGTTCAGTCGTGTCCCACTCTTAACGACCCCATGAACTATAGCCTACCAGGCTTCTCAGTCCATAGAATTTTCCAGGCAAGAGTACTACAGTGGGTTGCCATTTCCTTCTCCAGGGGATCTTCCCAACCCAGGGATCAAACCCAGGTCTCCTGCATTGCAGGCAGACAGTTTACTATCTGAGCCACCAGGGAAGCCCAATACTATCAATTTCTTTTTTCTTTTTTCTTTTCATTTTCCTAATTTTCTTGTCTGTGCAGCACAACATATGGGATCTTAGTTCCCTGAACAGAGATCAAATCTGTGCCCTTTGCTTTGGAAGCACAGAGTCGTAACCACTGGACCACCAGGGAGTCCCACTGTCAGCTTCCTAATTTAATGGGTTAGAGTCTGGAACAGGGCCTCTAACTAGTCATAAGGACTAGGAACACTAACAAGGAAATCAAAGCACAGTCAGATATACCAACTGAATCAGCAAGAGAGTGAACGGGGCACTCAGACTGGCCCAAGATCCAGAGTGACTACACCAAGTACAAAAAGGCTAGCTATGGACCATGCACGTGTGGTCCATATGGCCCATATGGAAAGTGTGGGGCTCTCCTGTACTAGGCAGTATAAACCCATAGATGCTAGGGGTCAGCAGAAACCAGGAGGAAAGACCTTTCCATCCGCTAAGTAGATAGATTTATATTTACCATATTTGGGTTCATTATTAAAATGGGTCTTAGCCTTTTAGAAAGGCACTTACTAAGACATACACCCAACTTACTAAAATCAAATGAGGAAGAATGACATCACCACTGAGCTTTGGCCCTACATCCATTAAAAAAATAATAAAATTATACTGAAAAGCAAAAAGGTAAGCTGGTTGTTTTCTGTTTTTTTTTTTTT
>SJYQ01000232.1:240049-274000 GCA_006410935.1 Redunca redunca | reverse complement strand
TTTTAAAGAACTATACAAATAAAACATATTTATAATTAAAAATAAACCTATAAATAGCTTGAGAGTAGTCAAACTGACAAAGTCACATGAAAAATTTTAAGGGATTTCCACTTCCAACCAAGATAGAATAGTAGGGACCAGTTTATCCTCCCATCTGAAACAAACAGAAATGGAAAAATATGTGAAAAAACAGTTTTTAAAACTTGGCTATCAGGCAACGAGAGATGAGAAGTGAGAGACAGCTGCCACAGCTTACTGCCTTGAGAGATTGTTCTAGATCATGTCACGGTGAGCTGGATCATAGGCAGAGACCAGCTTCCTGAGTCGAGGACACAGAAATGAAAGTCTGAGAAGTGCAAAGTGGATAGTTCACACAGCAAAGTACAGGATGCAATTAACAGCAAACTGGATGCTACAGATGCAAAAGTCAGTAAAGTTAAAGCCATACCAATAGAAACTATCAACATGAAACACAGAAAAAAGAATTTGACAAATATTTAAAGTGAACAGAGTATCAGTGAGCTGAGGTAAAACTCCAAGCAGCCACATGCACATGAAATTGGAGACCCAGACGTAGAAGAGAGTGAGAGGAGAATAGAAAAAAACACTTAGAATAGTGACATATGTGGGAAAAGGATCTAAAAAAAAAAAATTCTAAGCAAAGTGATTCAGTTCAGTTCAGTCACTCAGTCGTGTCTGACTCTTTGTGACCCCATGAATCACAGCACGCCAGGCCTCCCTGTCCATCACCAACTCCCGGAGTCCACCCAAACCCATGTCCATTGAGTCGGTGATGCCATCCAGCCATCTCATCCTCTGTCATCCCCTTCTCCTCCTGCCCTCAATCTTTCCCAGTATCAGGGTCTTTTCAAATGAGTCAGCTCTTCGCATCAGGTGGCTGAAGTATTGGAGTTTCAGCTTCAACACCAGTCCCTCTAATGAACACCCAGGACTGATTTCCTGTAGGATGGACAGGTTGGATCTCCTTGCAGTCCAAGGGACTCTCAAGAGTCTTCTCCAACACCACAGCTCAAAAGCATCAATTCTTCAGAGCTCAGCTTTCCTTATAGTCCAACTCTCACATCCATACATATATATATTCCTTTTCATATTATTTCCCATTATGGTTTATCACATGATATTGATTATAATTCTCTGTGCTATACAGTAGGACCTTGTTGTTTATCCATTATCTATGTAATAGTCTGCATCCACCAATCCCAAACTCCCAACCCATCCCTCCGCCGTCTTCTTCCCCCTTGGCAACCACAGTTCTGCTCTTTGTCTGTGAATCTGTTTCTGTTTCATAGATAAGCTCATTTGTATCATTTTTTAACTTTTCATTTTATATTGGAGTATAGTTGATTAACCATGTTGTGTTAACTGCAGGTGTACAGCAAAGTAATTCAGGTATACACATATCTTATTGTTCAGTCACTCAGTCATGTCCAGCTCTTTGCGATCCCACGGACTGCAGCACACGAGGCTTCCCTGTCCTTCACCACCTCCTGGAGCTTGCTCAGACTCATGTCCATTGAGTCAGTGATGCCATCCAACCATCTTGTCCTCCATCATCCCCCTCGCCTCCTGCCTTCAATCTTTCCCAGCATCAGGATCATTTCTAATGAGTCAGCTATTCGAATCAGGTGGCCAAAGTATTGGAGCTTCATCATCAGTCCTTCTAATGGATATTCAGGATTGATTTCCTTTAAGATTGACTAGTTTGATCTCCTTACAGTCCAAGGGACTCTCAAGAGTCTTCTCCAACACCATGATTCAAAAGCATTAATTCTTTGGTGTTCAACTTTGTGGTCCAACTCCCACATCCATACATGACTACTGGAAAAGCCATAACTTTGACTAGACAGAACTTTGTGGGCAATGTAATGTCTCTGATTTTTAATATGCTGTCTACATTTGTCATAGCTTTTCTTCCAAGGAGCAAGTGTCCTTTAATTTCACAGCTGCAGTCACCATCTGCAGTGAATTTGCAGCCCAAGAAAATTAAGTCTGTCACTCTTTCCATTGTTTCCCCATCTATTCGCCATAAAGTGACAGGACTGGATGCCATGATCTAGTCTTTTGCAAATTCTTTTCCCATTTAGATTGTTGCATAACACTGAGCAGAATTCCCTGTTCTTGTTGGTTATCCACTTTGAGTGAGTACATGTCAATCCCATGGGAGTTTGGAATTGACATGTGTCATATTTTAGATTACACAAATAAGTGATACGGTGTTCATCTTTCTCTTTCTGACTTACTCCACTTAGTAGGATAATCTCTTGGGCCATCCATGTTGCTGCATACGGTATTACTTCATTCATTTTTATGAGTAATATTCTATTGTATATGTGTACCACATTTGCTTTATCCATTCATCTGTCCATGGACATTTAGGTTTTTCCCATGTCTTGGCTAGAACAATCTTCTTGAAAACGTCTGCTGCTTACAGTAAGCAAGCATATATACTGCCACTGACTTTTCAGAATCTTAAGAAGCATTTAGTACACTTTACTGTGGTACTTCAACGTTATGTGTAGTCACCGCCATCACTATTCTGCTGAATGTGCATAACTCATAAAACGCCAGAATGAAATAAATCCTAGAACATTAAATCAGCAATGCCTGAACTTGCTTATTTATAAGCATCACTTGTCCCCTCCCACAACAGACCAGTGGGTAGAAATTTCTGGAAAGAAGTCCTGGAATCTATATATTTAAGCACAACCTTCTCTCACCCCATCCCACACACGTAATGAATGTAGATCAGACAAGTCTGGGAAACAGTGGTTTATCACGAGAAACCACAGAATTTGCCTGAGTCTCAGCAGATCACTTCTCAGAATATCTGATACATTTAGTGTGCTCCTACTTGGATTATCCATTTCTCTCAAGTTTCACTTATTTGGAGAGGATGAGACAAGCGATAAATTATAACCAGACAGCCAGATACTAGGGCCAAGGGTGAAATCACCGAGGTGTTGTATTGTTTTATAAATAAGTGTACCTGAGTCCGTATTTATCAACTAATCACCTCCACATTGAGCAGATATTTCAACCTGGGCCCTGACAATCAAAATCAATTGTGACCTTTCTCACTAAAAATGTCCAAAATATGAATTTCTAAAGCAAGTGTCCTAACGTAAAGAAATCTGCTGGTGGACACTGGGTATGTATCTGATGGCCAAATGCTAGAGCTCTGCAGAGCAGCCATGGAGTCAGCTGAAGGCTGGATGACAGGCCCAGAAAACAGTTAATTTAAAACATGCTTAAAGACTTAAAGACAAGACTCAAATCTAATAGTGGTAGTTATGATCTCTAACTTAAGAGGCAGGCAATAATCTCATTTTTTCAGTCCTTCTGTCATTTGAAGGCTGTTTATCTTCCCATTAATCAATTACCTACCAATATCCAAGTTTTCTCTGGATTCTGGAAGCATATTAGTGGGCAGATAAGCCAAATGAGGGAAGTCAAAGGAAAAACTTAGTCCACTAGTCTTGTGAGGCTCCATATAGCTTGCATGCATGCATGCTAAGTCACTTCAGTTGTGTCCAACTGTTTGTAACCCTGTGGATTGTAGACCACCAGGCTTCTCTGTGCATGGGATTCTCCAGGCAAGAAATCTGAAGTTGCTTGCCATGTCCTCCATCAGGGAATCTCCCTGACCAGGGATCAAACCCACACCTCCTGCGGCTCCTGAACTGCAGGCAGATTCTTCGCCGCTGAACCACCGGGAAAGTCCCAATATAGCTTAGTCTCCCCAAAATCACCTGTAATCAGTTTCCTCTGTCAATTTAGCAGTGAATAACAACACAGGAAGTCACTAGAAAGTACTGAGTCCCTCTCAGAGAAATATATGAGCCAAAGAAAAGAAAATATATGAGCCACTCTGAGCAATGTCACATGGGGTCAGAGTGCAGAAGGAGATTTAAGTTCTCCACAACTGACATAGGGCAAATTTGACTACAGTCCAAACTCCCCCTCTTCCTGGTTTACAAATGGACTGTTTCAGAGGGCCAGCTGGTCCAGTCCCAGGAAAACTTCAAAGACATCACACCAGGAAATGTAGACAACACTCAAAATGCTGTCTGTGGGATCAGCTGAGGGTATTTTGGTTATAAAAGTTCTGGAAATTCTTTAGTCAATATGTCAGTGACATTTTTAAAATATCTTCAACCTGTTGAATTTTTCCTACTTCTGTGATTGTTGGTTCTTCAGTCAGAGTTCTCTAATTCAATAATTTCCAAGCCTAACTGATTGCCAGATCTTTCAAAAAATACATATTCCAAACCCCACCCTCCTTCAGTGGTCTGGGATGAGATCCAGAAATATGTGTAATAAAAGTCCTCTTACCTGACAAAATTATAACTGGCATTCAATTTATTCAACACAAAATTTGCAGAAATCAAAGAATCAGAAAGTGTGACATGTGGACAACTTTAAGGTACAACAGTTTATAATAAAACTAAAATAAATAAGCACATCAATTTGCTACACTTGGGAAGTAAAGACTTTTTTCTCATATAGGTCTCCTGATTGAGGAGTAAAATCATCTTTCTTGCCCATTTCACACCACAAGACAGGGTGTACAACTCCTGGTTTTACTTTCTTTGAAATAGAATAAGGGCTTAAAGACATTTGGAAAGAAGTCTGAATGTAAGCCCTTAGATTGTTACAATTATTTGGATCAAATTTCCTTGTATACGTATGCAACAATAAACATCATCACCCTCCTCAGTTGCATTTTCTCAGTCTATATTATTCACACTGTGTCATGAGTAGGATTAGGAACTTATAGAACAGGCTCTGGTAAGCGTGTCCATCAAATGACAGCTGCAGAAAAACTCTGGAATGTTCTAAAATGGGCTACAACCTGAGAGCAGTCAGCTTTCTGTGTTCACCAGTCAGGATGTCCTACTGAAGTAAAAGGGGAAGTTTTCTAGGCCAAAGAATAAGGTGAATAAAAACTTGATAACAGAATCACTATAGTATTTAAAAGGGAAGCCCTGATGGCTCAGTGAGTAAAGAATCTATGTGCAATTCAGGAGCTGCAAGTTACACGGGTTCAATCCCTCGACTGGGAAGATCCCCTGGAGGAGGGCATGGCAATCCACTCCAGTACTCTTGCCTGGAGGATCCCAGAGATAGAGGAGCCTGGCAGGCTACAGTCCTTAAGGTCACAAAGAGTCAGACACACCTGAGTGACCACACATGCACACACAATATTTAAAAGCTCTACACACAGGTCGGAGAAGGCGATGGCACCCCACTCCAGTCCTCTTGCCTGGAAAATCCCATGGACGGAGGAGCCTGGTGGGCTGCAGTCCATGGAGTCACACAGAGTCGGACAAGACTGAACTGACTTAGCAGCAGCAGCAGCAGCAGCAACACACAGGTGATTAGGACCATTATCTAAGATTAGGAAATCTCACCCTAAACCAGGGCTTCTCAGACTTGAAGGTGCATCCAAACCCCCTGAGAGTCTTGCTAAAATGCAGATTCTGGTTCTGTATGTCTGAACTGGAGTCCAAGAATGTAAATTTCTAACAGGCTCCCAGTTTGTTAGCAATCTGAGGAGAGAGGCTCTAAATGAAATTTTTATTATGTCACATGAAGCTCTTGATGAACAGCAAAAAGACAGAGATTCAGTGTGGCAGCAAAATTGTACTTGAAAGTGGATATTCTTACACTCTAATTTTTTAAATCTTGTTTAGAATATTAAATAACTTCTTTTAAATAGAAGAGCTTAGCAACCAATCATTCTCAGTAACATTGTAAAAGCTTCTATTTCCTCACCCCCCACCCCCGCCCCCAACTATTGTGGGGACTAAAGTTTCTGTTTAGTGGAAAGAAGTTTTAGGGAGCAGCAGCAAAAGCATTTTCATTTTCTGTTGATGTCCACATTAGCAATTCTTTTTTTCTGTCCCCTCTCCTTCCCCTGGAAAATAGAAATTGAACTCTTTGTTCTTGTGAGTTTTGGCTTAACAGGGAAGGAAATTCTATTTATATAAAATTTCATCAGGATACCTTCATCTAACTCTTCCAGTGCTGCACAGTTTAGTTTAGCCAGTGATGGTAGCTAACACAAAGCCAAAATCAGTGATTTCTTGGCAGTCAGTGTCTCCTTGATGAATCACCGTAGGAAAGAAAGCAGTGAAGTTTAAGAGAAGGATGAGGAAAACTGGTAGAAGCAGGTCTGCTCTTGCTGCAGGTGGTTTATTTCAATTGTCAATGCCTCATAAAAGAAAGTTTTAGTCAGAGTCCCATTGACTCCCTTTGCGTGGCTACTGCCACAGTTGACACTTGATTGGATATATTATTTGGCAATCTGCTGCATGACTCCAACATCAGCATCATCAGCAAATTCTAATCGTGATATGCTCACACCTAGGGCCTGGAGTCGGAAATGGCAACTGCACTCCAGTATTCTTGCCTGGAAAATCCCATGGACAGAGGAGCCTGGTGGGCTTCAGTCCATGAGGTCTCAAAGAGTCAGACACGACTCAGAGACTGAGCATGCATGCAGGTACACTTGGGCAGGATAATGAGAACTGGTATCCATAAGGAAGGAGCATTCGGTCCATGTGGCCTGAATGGATGCAAGCCTGAACCCACACACAGGGCGGGAGAGGCTGGTCCCTATAGGTTAGGAATGCAGCTCTTCACTATCTGTAAACCTTTTGGCAGCCCCTGCATGTAACCTCAGAGAAGGCAATGGCACCCCACTCCAGTACACTTGCCTGGAAAAATCCCATGGGCGAAGGAGCCTGGTAGGCTGCAGTCCATGGGGTCGCTAAGAGTCAAACATGACTGAGCGACTTCACGTTCATTTTTCACTTTGATGCATTGGAGAAAGAAATAGCGACCCACTCCAGTGTTCTTGCCTGGAGAATCCCAAGGACGGGGAAACCTGGTGGGCACCCCTATGCCGTCTATGGGGTTGCACAGAGTCAGACACGACTGAAGCGACTTAGCAGCAGCAGTACGTAACCCTGCAGACCAGGTGACCATACTTGGGCTCAATGCCTCACCTTTAAAGGACATCATTTACTGTTGAGTAGGAAATGGCAACCCACTGCAGTATTCTGGCCTGGAGAATCTCATGGACAGAGGAGCCTGGCGGACTGCAGTCCATGGGGTCGTAAAGAGTTGGACACAACTTCGCACAGCACATTTACTGTTGAAAATCCACATCCGAGACTTTAAACTCCTACTTAGATGGAAAGTGCTACTCTAAAAGTAAAGAGAAATTCTCTTTAAAACACTGGCAAGCTTTTTAGGAAATAGAAGACATGGAATTGGAGAAGGAAATGGCAACCCCCTGCAGTATTCTTGCCTGGGAAAAGTCCATCAGGTTGCAAAGAGTCAGTCACAGCTGAGCAACAAACAGAAAAGTAGTAGACTAGGAAGGCTACACGGGCTGTTATCGGCTAAATGCAGCATGACAATCATGCCCACATTCTCGTGGGCTTTAAAAATATCCCTACTTGAGAACTTTGAGGATTTTTTATATGGAGAGATGAAGATGATGCTTACTTTCAGGGGATTCTACTGTTAATACTTCATCAGTGGTCCAGCTTTTAAAATTGTACTTAACTATAGTTGGTAATAAAGGTTTCTTTGTGACTTCTCAACTGTGTAATTATCAGAACATGGTCCTAATAATCTTTCGGAGGTCAGGCACCCTCTTGAGACTGTGGTGACATCTGTGGGCTATTTTCCAAGGACCCAAAAATAACCTTCTGCGTACAACTTCCATGAGTTCATAAGAGGCCCTCAAGATTTTTTCCTCTAGGTGGCTATCGAGTTAATAACTCCCATCTCGATATAATATGCATATTCTCTGAGCCTTTCCAAAGATGCATATACTAAGCAATGTAAGCTCTGTAAGAAGTCCAGCAACTTCTATCTACTCAAAAGAAAAAAAATAAAAATGGTCAGCTGTCAGCCCCCTACTCCAGGAAAACAGTGGGGAGGTGACAGGAACCACCTACTGTGAAGTTCTGATAGCCACTGGCTTCCTGTGCTGGGGCCAGTGGGCCTGGCTTCAGTTATCTGAGACAGGTTGTCTGGTGCCAGCGACAGTACCGTTTAATTGTTCAGCGTTTCCACATTCGGGAACTCCTCCTCAATCACTGCCTGTGGCGTCATCGCCTTTCTGAATCATGCAAATGAGGATGTCACATCCTCTGACTCAGAAGCCTTCATTTCATTGAAAATTATTTTAAGAATTGCAAGCAGAGAATTGGTCTTTGCTTAGGTCTGATTTCCAAAAGACACCACTTTGCCTTTTGTCACAAGAGATGGAGAGAGACTGAGAAGGGATTGAGACCTGTGGGTTGGAGCTTGGAACCTCGAGCCTTTGCCAGGAGCAGGGCACACCTCTGCTGGGAGACTGTGATCCGCCATCCTTGCCAAATTTGGTGTAGCAGCTAATAGTACATTTCCATGTATGTACTTTTCTCCCTATTTTCCCCAAGGAAAGGGCGAGTCAGGATATGCACGCATAGCACGCACGACTGAAATAACCTTGTTTAAAGTAGTTTGCAACTATTCAGTGAAGTTACTTGACTTTGGCCGTTTCCAGCCCCAAAATCTATTCTTGCACTGGTCAGGCAGTGTCCTCCTAAGCCAACAATCTTTGTATTCTTGGACTATGTGCTGAAACCCTAAGCAGTTAGCATAGTGATTATGAAAAAAGACACTAAAAATAAGATCTGAGTCCCAATGCACTAGTTGTGTGACTAGCTAGCTGTGTGAACTTAGGAAATATACTGAAACTTTCTGAGTCTCAATTTGCCCAGTGACAAAATGAGGTAGTAACAATACTTATCACAAAATTATTGTGAGGATTAAATGAATTAATATAGTACAAATAAAGTTCCTAGATCAGTGTGTCACTATATTAAGTATTTGTGATATTTACCTGTTATTATTACAAGAGTTATCCCTGAAGATGTTCTTTAATCCAGATGTAAGCCAGAAGAATGGAGAAGGCAATGGCACCCCACTCCAGTACTCTTGCCTGGAAAATCCCATGGACGGAGGAGCCTGGTGGGCTGTAGTCCATGGGGTCGCGAAGAGTTGGACACGACTGAGCAACTTCCCTTTCACTTTTCACTTTCATACATTGGAGAAGGAAATGTCAAGCCACTCCAGTGTTCTTGCCTGGAGAATCCCAGGGACGGGGGAGCCTGGTGGGCTGCCGCCTATAGGGTCACACAGAGTCGGACATGAATGAAGTGACTTATCAGCAGCAGCAAGCCAAAAGAAACATGTGTTTGTTTTAATTTACAGAACAAAAGACAATAAAGCATAGACATTGGAGTCCAGTAGCTCATCATACTGGAAATCCCATAGCAGTTATAAGTCAGCCAAGTAAAAATCATGTCTTAACTGAGTGACTTCAAGCTCAGGGTCCTCAACTATTAAGTGATAGTAACAAATTCTTCCTGCTAGGATGTTGAAGTGAAGTGAAAACCCCTCAGTTGTGTCTACTCTTCACAACCCATGGACTGTAGCCTGCCAGTCTCCTCTGTCTGTGGGATTCTCCAGGCAAGAACACTGGAGTGGCTTGCCATTCTCTTCTCCAGGGGATCTTCCCAACCTAGGGATCAAACCCAGGTCTCCCACATTGCAGTCAGATTCTTCACCATCTGAGCCACCAGGGAGGCCCAACATAAGCACAAATATACACAAACTATTGAATATAGGCAGTAAGCAGTAGACACACATTCATTTTTAAACAAATGAATTGATATTACACTTACTCTGTACCCGGCATGGTTTTTCACACTATATTTTAAAAGAACTCACTTATCCAGTCTTCCTAATAACTCCAGGAGGCAAATACTATTCCTTCACCCTGTTCTAAGAATCAGGAAACATGCCATTACAAAGTTGCAGACTAAAATCCAGCCCCAGGCTCTCGTGACAATGCTTTTCCGGAGTTGTCCAACAGAATTTTCCACAACAGTGGAACTGGTCTCTCTGTGTTGTCTGATCCTGGTCCCACCAAGCCCATGCAGCAGTGGAGGCCTTGATGTGGTGAATGTGCCAGAGGAAGATAATTTTTATTTCATGCAAAGTAAATTTATGTAAATTAATATTTAATAGCCACCTGTGACTTGTGGTTACCATATTGGGTGGCAGAGCCCAGACCACTTGTTGCATCAATTTGCTAAAGGGTTAGTTCCACTAAAGAAGTTAGTGGAGACCCCTATCCACTGTCTGTTTTACACTTGTCTACAGTGGTTGCAGTTCCTTCAGTCAGAAGCTTTATTACATGTTTTCTCTTAAAGAAATAGACTTTTCTGATAACACTCATTATCCTCAGTGAATGGAGACACTGCCTCCAAAACACCCAGTGATAATGGCTCACTGTTTAACTTTTACCACTTATGTTGAGAAGGACTTCGTATTGTGCTTGCTCAACGCCAGATATAAACCGTCAGCTGTTGCAAGGGCAGTTTTCTGCACATTCCCATCCCCTGTTTCTCTAAATAGGGCAGGACTTCTATCTGTCTCTCTTTTGCAGAACTAGCAACTTCCTGATTAGTGTCTGAACTGAAAATGGAGCGCAGATGAACAGAAACAGACATCAAGACTTTGTAACATCAGAAAATGTGACTTTATTTTAATTCTCCAAATCCTGCTCTTGCTTCTGCTTCTATTTCATAAAATTAGCTCCCCAGAGCATGCCTGTCTGATGGCAAATGATCAGTTCTTACCTCCTCGACCTGTACCTCCTCCTCACTGCTGTCATTTAGCAAGTGTGACCTGTCCTAGTTCAGAGAGACTCAAAAAAAAAAAAACATCTAAAGAAGAAACACATGTTTCTCCTGAATTAAAACTATATTGCAATGGAGAAGACAGCTTCATATGAATGATAATCTATGCATCTTGTTGCCAGTCTTACTTTGCCTTCATTGTTTTATTCAATTATCTGTGCTCTATCCAAACAAGCACTGTCCCATTTATAAGTAGGACTCTGTCGTGTATGTGTGCTAAGTCACTTCAGTTGTGTCTGACTCTCGTAGCCCACCAGGCTCCTCTGTCCATAGGATTTTGCAGGAAAGAATACTGGAGTGGGTTGCCGTGCCTGTCTTTTACCCAAATCCTTTTCATAGCATCACTCGTAATTAGCATTTTCAAAACTGCATTTCCAAAATCACTGCTGGGATTACACATGACAGAAGCCCCACAAACTTGAAATCCTAAACAAACTTTTGAAATGTGACAAGGTTATCCAGTGATTTCTCAAACGGAAGTCCATGGCTTCTCCAGGTAGTTCAGCCTGCATCGCTGGGCTCAGAGTCCGTAGAGAAACTCATGAGCAAAACTCCTGCTAAGTCATTTCCTCTCTTTGTTTTCAGATCAGATTTCCAAGCAGAATATTTATATCTTGTTCTGTATACACACTGACTCAGCTTTGCCACAGTTCTGTGGGCAAAGTGGGTATGGGCTATGGGTTTATCTTGCACATTTTTTAATGATATTAGGGTGGTGATTTTGAGAACTTTTCATTTCTCTTATTTTCTCTGGCTTGACTCTTCTCTCCCACCTTCATTCCTGTGTATGTGTTCATAGGTTATCATTTGCGTGATTTTTGAGACACAATGAATCAAAGGGATTAACAGATCATTTTGATAAACAGTTTTTCATTGATACAGTAGAGGCCACTTGAGGTAGCATTTACCAGAAAGAAAAATAAAATTAAAGTTTATCTTTTTTAAAAAAGTTAACACATGAATATGCTTAGGGAACACAGGGTATTTTTATTTGGGTGATATTTTAAAGCTGAACAGTCATATTTTTTTTTTTTTTTAACCATGCCATACAGCATGTAAAATCTGTACATTTGTTCCTCAACCAGGAACTGAACCCATGTCCTCGGAAGGCAGATTCTTAACTACTGGACTGCCAGTTCAGTTCAGTTCAGTCACTCAGTCGTGTCTGACTCTTTGTGACCCCATGAATCGCAGCACGCTAGGCCTCCCTGTCCATCACCAACTCCTGGAGCTCACTCAGATTCACATCCATCGAGTCAGTGATGCCATCCAGCCATCTCATCCTCTGTCGTCCCCTTCTCCTCCTGCCCCCAGTCCCTCCCAGCATCAAAGTCTTTTCCAATGAGTCAACTCTTTGCATCAGGTGGCCAAAGTACTGGAGTTTCAGCTTTAGCATCATTCCTTCCAAAGAAATCCCAGGGCTGATCTCCTTCAGAATGGACTGGTTGATTCTCCTTGCAGTCCAACGGACTCTCAAGAGTCTTCTCCAACACCACAGTTCAAACACATCAATTCTTTGGTGCTCAACCTTCTTAACAGTCCAATTCTCACATTCATACATGACCATTGGAAAAACCATAGCCTTGACTAGACGGACCTCTGTTGGCAAAGTAATATCTCTGCTTTTCAATATACTGTCTAGGTTGGTCATTAACTTTCCTTCCAAGGAGTAAGTGTCTTTTAATTTCATGGCTGCAATCACCATCTGCAGTGATTTTGGAGCCCCCAAAAATAAAGTCTGACACTGTCTCCACTGTTTCCCCATCTATTTCCCATGAAGTGATGGGACCAAATGCCATGATCTTTGTTTTCTGAATGTTGAGATTTAAGCCAACTTTTTCACTCTCCTCTTTCATTTTCATCAAGAGGCTCTTTAGTTCCTCTTCACTTTCTGCCATAAGGGTGGTGTCATCCGCATATCTGAGGTTACTGATATTTCTCCCAGCCATCTTGATTCCAGCTTGTGGTTCTTCCAGCCCAGCGTTTCTCATGATGTACTCTGCATATAAGTCAAATAAGCAGGGTGACAATATACAGCCTTGACGTACTCCTTTTCCTACTTAGAACCAGTCTGTTGTTCCACGTCCAGTTCTAACTGTTGCTTCCTGACCTGCATCAGTCTTCTTCAAATATTTGGTAAAATTTACCAGTGAGATCATCCAGGCCTGAGCTTTTCTTTGCTGGGAGGTGTTTGATTACTGATTTAACCTCCTAACTAGTTTTAGATCTGTACAGAGTTTCTATTTCTTTATGATGGGCTTCCCTGGTGGCTCAGATGGTAAAGCGACAGCCTGCAATGTGGGAGACCCGGTTTTGATCCCTGGATTGGGAAGACCCCCTGGAGACAGAATGGCAACCCACTCCAGTATTCTTGCCTGGAAAATCCCATGGGCAGAGGACCCTGGTTGGTTATAGTCCATGGGGTCGCAAAGAGTCAGACATGACCGAGAGACTTCACTTTCACTTTCACTTAATAGTGTATCAGTTAGTTTGTGATACACAACAAACCACCCCAAACCTAGAGGTTTAAGAGAATGACCATTTGATTCATGATCCTGAGGGCAGCTTTTCTGGCCAAGCCAGCTCATCTGATTTCACTTGACTCTCCCATTTCTCTGGGCCAGCTGGCATGTTGCCTGGCAGTTGGATGTCCAGGATGGCCTCATTCACATGATGGATGGAGGCTGCTGCAGAGTTCCTTGGTTTTCCTCCATATGGATTCATATCCACCAGCAGGCTTGTTTAGGCCCACTCACAAACTGGTCTCAGGGTTCCCAGGACACCAAGAGCAAAAGCTGCCAGGCCATTTGAGGCTGAAGTTCACAGTGTGGAAAATGATATGATTATTTCTATGTTTTTCAGGTATCCAGAAAGGGAACACTTTATGAAATGATTCACAGGCTTGAGAAAGAGTTGAATCAACATGTAGATCCTGGAGAGCTTCCCAGGTGGTGCTAGTGGTAAAGAACCCACTTGCCAATACAAGAGATGAAAGAGATGCAGGTTGGATTCCTGGCTGGAGAAGATCCCCTGGAAGAGAGCATGTCAACCCCCTCCCGTATTCTTGCCTAGAAAATCCCACTGACAGAGGAGCCTGATGGGCTACAGTCCATAGGGGCACAAAGAGTTGGACACAAGTGAAGCAACTTAGCACACAGGCACACACATAGACCCTGGAAACCATTGGAATGGAGCTAAAGTGGAGTCAAGCGCTGTCACCATCCAATGGAAACATTTTCACTCTAAATTCATGTATCTCATAATCCATGATTCTGCAGAAATCTAGCTACCTAGAATGTCTTCTCCTAACACCATCACTACCTAGCACTCTTAGGAGTCCCTAGTAGGTGTCCCACGTGAGTTCAAAAATAAAACCAGTCGGCTAGGGCTCACACGGCATTCATCAAATACTTCTTTCTCAACTGCACCAGCTGCCTCTGTTTTAAGTAATATGCTATTTTCTAACATTTCTGCTTTTTTTTCTGGGTATCTCCATTTCTGATTAGCATTTCAGCTTCTGCTGAAAACACCCCATCATCTCTGCTTAAGAATGTAGGTACTATCAGGGACACACTGCCAAATATATTCTGACACAGAGTTGGGGAGAATATATCTCCATTTATTTGATATGCTCAGGTGGGTACTAAAGGATTTATACCGTACTTACAAGTATTACACATTTTGGTAAAATATTTGTAACGGAATGTTCCCTGAAGAAAAACTTGACTTGCTTGTACTAGTTTTTATTGTTTTATTTGTTTCCTGTTTGTTCTTGCTTTTAGCATTCTTGTGTCTTTTGTTTGTGCAGATGTAGACTTACAAATGACTAAAACCTTCCCTACCTTCACCCCAGGAAGAAGATACCAGTGTTTTTGTTTCTAAAAGTATAACCTCTCCTTTTCCCACAATTTGGGGGACAATACACAGCTTATATATTTCAGATCCACAAAGGCAAGTCAGGAAGAGGGACATAAGGTGATGTTTTGAACTAAAGAGAAGGAGTTACCCAATCTCTAGTGGCTTCCCTGAATTAAAAGGAAGTCAGTGATGACTTTTCTCAAAGAATGGAATTGTGCCCCACCCCTTCCACCATACTCAAGGGAAGCAGAGCCTCTGGGAAAGGGCCGGATGAAGACGTGTTCAGTTCAGTTCAGTTCAGTCACTCAGTCATGTCTGACTCTTTGCAGCCCCATGAATCACAGCACACCAGACCTCCCTGTCCATCACCAACTCCTGGAGTTTACCCAAACCCATGTCCATTCAGTCGGTGATGCCATCAAACCATCTCATCCTCTGTCGTCCCCTTCTCCTCCTGCCCTCAATCTTTCCCAGCATCAGGGTCTTTTCCAATGAGTCAGCTCTTTGCATCAGTTGGCCAAAGGATTGGAGTTTCAGCTTCAACATCAGTCCTTCCAATGAACACCCAGGACTGATCTCCTCTAGGATGGACTGGTTGGATCTCCTTGCAGTTCAAGGGACTCTCAAGAGTCTTCTCCAACACCACAGTTCAGAAGCATCAATTCTTCGGCGCTTAGCTTTCTTTATAGTCCAACTCTCACATCCATACATAACTACTGGATAAACCATAGCTTTGACTAGACAGACCTTTGTTGGTAAAGTAATGTCTCTGCTTTTGAATATCCTGTCTAGGTTGGTCATAACTTTCCTTCCAGGGAGCAAGCATCTTTTAATTTCATGGCTGCAATCCACCATCTGCAGTGATGGAGCCCCCCCAAAAAAAGTCAGCCACTGTTTCCCCTTCTATTTGCCATGGAGTAATGAGACCGGATGCCATGATCTTAGTTTTCTGAATGCTTTAAGCCAACTTCTTCACTCTCTTCTTTCACTTTCATCAAGAGTCTCTTTAGCTCCTCTTCACTTTCTGCCATAAGGGTGGTGTCCTCTGCTTATCTGAGGTTATTGATATTTCTCCCGGCAATCCTGATTCCAGCTTCTGCTTCTTCCAGCCCAGCGTCTCGCATGATGTATCTGCATAGAAGTTAAATCAGCAGAGTGACAGAGAACTGGTCATTTAGAAGTCTTCCTAACTAGAGCACAGAGCCATCCACTTTTTGAACATGAGCATCTCGGAAAAGACAATGAAGGACTGAAGGATTTTCACCCTAATCTTCTAAGTTGGGAATGCCTCTTGGTTAGGGTTAGGGTTGCTAGTGGAAAATCCTCAAAACATGACCAAGTTTGAAAATCCTACAAACTGATATGGGTAGAAACTGAGACTGAATTATTTAACTTAGCAAAATAAATGCAGTGGATTTCACACATAAGTGAATAAAACACAAATTATACAACTTCTTCAGTTTATATTAACAAACCTCTCTTTCTCTCCCAAAGATCCAGGTAGCTGGCACTGGACCAGGGATGAATTCAAAACCAAACAGTAAGCCATATTCAAAGGAACCACTTTCCCCAGCACAACCACTGCTTTGTTATCATTCCAAGCTTATCTTCCTGGATATCTGTCCCCAAGGATAAATTCTCTCCCTGAACATTCAACAGTGTCTCCTGAAAATGGACCTCTAATGCATCTGCCACATTTTAGCCAAATGTGTTCAGGGAGTTTCAAATTCCAGAGGTAAGGACACAGGGGACTCAAGCTCTTAGGCTGGTGCTCAAAGGAAATATGAAGTTGAAAAATATTAGTGAATAGGTCATATTAGCAAATGGGCCATCTTTATGAGCTGTACTAGAATTTGCCAGATGCTAAAACGAGCCCAAAATCAGAGTGGATAAACACATTAAGAGGTTATTACTTGCTCACATCACAATCAAATGGAGTCAGCAGGAGTTTCTTCTCCATGTAGTCGTTCAAGGATGCCGTCCTCTGACGTCTTGTGGTAGCACCATTCTCCCAGACTTCGTCCTTCTCTGCATTAAGCCAGTGATAGGGTGAAAGCCAATGATGTGATGAGAGCATGTGCGAATATTCTATGGGCCAAACCTTGCAGCTGTAGCACTTACCTTCAAATTCCCCCACTACAAATTCAGAGTCATGGCTCCCACATTCTTTGTGCTCACTGGAAAGAAAGTTGAGAAATGCATGCCTAGGAATCAGTGGAAATTAATTCAGTAAACATCTAGCCAGTCTCAAGTCTAAGCCACAGAAATCATAGCTCTATTTCCCTGCTTATGTCGTTACTCCCTTTCCCTGAGTTGGAGAAGCTAATGACTGAAGAGATCACAGAAGAAAGTGTTACATTGTGACTACTTTCCAATGGCCTCATCAAGTTATAAAAATCTTAACTTTTTGCAAGGAAGTTAAATTCTAAAAATATTTAAGTGGTTCAATTCCTTATTTTAATAAGTATTTCACAGTGAATCCCTAATTTGTTCTGGTAGAAATGATGAACATGCAATGTAAAATACAAGAAATCTAATATTTAGTTCCTCAGAAAGGTACAGACCTTGCCTTGTTCCATAATTTTACTAATGTGATGAGAGACTGGCACTTGCACTCAAAAGCCTCTCCAGGTTGAGGTCATTGCTATGGCCCTGGAGACTTGGCTTCGGGAAGCCAAACCACAGATCTGAAAGCTCCTTGGTGAGTTGTGGGAATGGAATTGATGGTATATAGCCTTGGGGTGGGAGTGTCCTCAGCAAGGAGGCTAGTGCATCCCCTTCTCCTGTGGGAGCCTGAGAAGTAAGTCTGAGAGGCCACACAGGTAATCTGCTTGTTCTCCCCTTGGGAGTGCTGGAGACAGGACACACTCTCCTGCCACATTCCCTGTCCAATATGCCACGCTCCTCTGCCCTTTGACTACATTCACCTGCAGGGCTACACTGGGAAATTAGTTCAGGGAGGGTCTCCCATAAAACTTCTCCTTTTTAATATTTTATGAATTCAGTCTATCTTCACTCAGCCTCCAGCTTCTAATGAATTCCTTCTTCTCTAAATGTATTTCAATTCTTTCCATTTATCTCACAGTCAATTCTTGTCCAAGATCCTCATTCAGTTAGAGGTTGCCTTATATGAGCTAAACATTAAAATCCCAGAGACATTTTTTAGTTTAGGGATTCATAAAAATTGGCACAAATTTAAAAGGAGGAAGAATCAAAAAGGGTTGCATGATGTGGTCCCCTAAATGTCTACATTAAATTACCTCGGCTACCTTTTTTACAATGCAGATCCCTAGGCCCCACTATAGACCTTCAAATTCAGACATTCCAAGGGCTAGAGCCAGGATTCAGAATTTTTAAACTGATTTCCAAGGTGTTTCTAATTCACATTAAAGCTGAGATCTAATAAACTAAAAGATAATTGGGTCTTTTGATAAAATACATTTTTAGCGATCTATCTATACTATTAAAATATGGATAGCAAAAGGATGACTATGTAGAAAAATAAGTGTTCCCAACCTGACACCAATGAGTTGGCTCTTCACACCAGGTAGCCAAAGTATTGGAACTTCAGCTTTGGCATCAGTCTTTCCAATAGATATTCAGAGTTGATTTCCTTTAAGACTGACTAGTTTGATCTCCTTGCTGTCCAAGGGACTCTCAAGAGTCTTATCCAGCACCACAGTTCAAAAGCATCAATTCTTCAGTGCTCAGCCTTCTTTATGGTCCAACTCTCACATCCATATGTGATGACTGGAAAAACCATACCTTTGACTACATGGACTTTGTCAGTAAAATGATGCTGGGAAAGACTGAGGGCAAGAGGAGAAGAGAGTGACAGAGGATCAGATGGTTGGATGGCATCATTGAGTCAATGGACCTGAATATGAGCAAACTTCTGGAGATAACAAAGGACAAGGAAGCCTACTAGCATGCTGCAGTCCATGGGTTCACAAAGAGTCAGACATGACTCAGCAGCTGAATAACAAACCCATATCTAACCCTCAGCTGAGAAAAAGCCTGATATCCTGATAGACACCCCATAATCAGTGATTTATGATTGATTGATTGATTTATGATTTATGATTTATAAATCACTGAGTGATTTATTCAAGCATATCCTGAAGGACACCATGACCTCTCCACCCCACTTTCTTCATAGAAGACTAGAGGGAGAGGAAGGTAAGAGGAAGCTATTGCCTTTTTCTTAATCCCTCTGTATTGTGGGGGTCGAGGAGGAAAGGGAACCTTGGATTTGTCCTTCCTCCTCCAAAGGCTTGACCCAATAGACTTTCACACAAGGTTTAATGTACTTCCGTTATCTATGACTATGTAACAAATTAGCCCAATTTAGCGGCTTAACAATGTGTTTCTCTGTGGTTCTATCTGCAGAATAGGTTCAGATGGAGAGTTTTGCTTTGCATTTCTCATGCAGGATCTGTCAGGAAGCAACTGGATCTGGAGATTTCTGAAGGTTCACAGGTCAGGTGTACAAAATTACTCACTCACATGGATAGGATTGATGTTGAGTGTCAGCTTGAGTCTCAATGAGGCCATCAACTAGAGCACCTGCATGAAGTCTCTCCCGGTGAATTAGGCTTCTTATAGCATTGGGAAGGTTTGGGGGACCTGGGAAGGACTGATCATCCCAGAGCAAGCATTCCAGGCAAAAGCTGTAAGACTTCTATGAACTAGCCTCAGAAGTCTCAGAACATTTCTAATTTCTTCTAATTTATTCTATTGTTCGATCAAGTCACTTAGGCCAGCCTGGATCCAAGAAAATGGGAAAGAGTCTCCTTTTCCTGATGGGGTGGAGTGGGTGAGGGATGATGATGTGATGATGTAGGTGCTCAGTCATGTCTGACTCTTTGCAACCCTATGGACTGTAGCCCACCAGCCTCCTCTGTCCATGGGCTATTCCAGGCAAGAATTCTGAAGCGGGTTGCCATTTCCTCCTCCAGGGTGTCTTTCTCATTCAGGGATTGAACTTGTATCTCCTGTGTCTCCTTATCACTGGGAAATTCTTTACACACTGAGCAATTGGGGTAACATTAAAGAAGAACATGAGGAGTGAGAGATATTTTAGCAGCCATCTTTGGGAAAATGCAGTTTTCCATAGAGGGTGGCTCTAAATGATGGTACAGAGCTTGCTTCTATTTTCCCAACAAGGGAATGTGTAAGGGAATGAAGAAGGTACCTAAGATTGTGGGGATGGGATAAGACAGGGTCAGAAGGTAGTACAGAATATTCAGTTTAGCTCAGTTGCTCAGTCGTGTCCGACTCTTTGCGACCCCACGAATCGCAGCACGCCAGGCCTCCCTGTCCATCACCAACTCCCGGAGTTCACTCAGACTCACATCCATCGAGTTGGTGATGCCATCCAGCCATTTCATCCTTGGTCATCCCCTTCTCCTCCTGCCCCCACCCCCCCCCCAGCATCAGAGTCTTTTCCAATGAGTCAACTCTTCGCATGAGGTGGCCAAAGTACTGGACTTTCAGCTTTAGCATCATTCCTTCCAAAGAAATCCCAGGGCTGATCTCCTTCAGAATGGACTGGTTGGATCTCCTTGCAGTCCAAGGGACTCTCAAGAGTCTTCTCCAACACCACAATTCAAAAGCATCAATTCTTTGGTGCTCAGCCTTCTTCACAATCCAGCTCTCACATCCATACATGACCACAGGAAAAACCAGAGCCTTGACTAGACACACCTTAGTCGGCAAAGTAATGTCTCTGCTTTTCAACATGCTATCTAGGTTGGTCAAAACTTTTCCAAGGAGTAAGCATCTTTTAATTTCATGGCTGCAGTCACCATCAGCAGTGATTTTGGAGCCCCCAAAATAAAGTCAGCCACTGTTTCCACTCTTTCCTCATCTATTTCTCATGAAGTGATGGTACCAGATGCCATGATCTTCGTTTTCTGAATGTTGAGCTTTAAGCCAATTTTATCACTCTCCACTTTCACTTTCATAAAGAGGCTTTTTAGTTCCTCTTCACTTTCTGCCATAAGGGTGGTGTCATCTGCATATCTGAGGTTATTGATATTTCTCCTGGCAATCTTTATTCCAGCTTGTGCTTCTTCCAGTATTGGGTAAATTCTAAAAAGCCGGCCAGCCCCAGCTCCTTGTGGTTCACTGTGCCTTGGCATTACAGAAGAGGGGACAAAGGAGAGGAGTACTCATTACCTAAAAAAATGGCCCCAGGGTGAGGATTAGGGGTGCAGAAGCCCACACTGCACAGATCCCACGTGGAGTGAATAGACACCACAGCTACGTGCACACACACCCCATGCTGATGGCAAACTGCAACAAAAATGCTCTCAGTCAATCTTTTCCCCTCAGGCATGGGATGTAGAGGCAGTATTCAGAATACACTCAGGCAGGCCGGGCAAGAATAAAAGGGAATAATTGAAAATGGTGGTCTTTCCTTCTTCTCTACTCAGCTCTTTGAAGCTGGGCAGACAAAGTTACTGAAGACAGTGATTCTTGAATATGAATGACTATGCACTTCCGTTAGACTGAGAGCTTAGCAACTAGATTAGAATACAAGTCACTGTTCAAGGCTAAATTTATCAGTATGGATATCATAATGATGTTTTATGCTTTCTCTTCTTCTATGTACCGCCTCCCCACCTACCCCCTAACAGCAGGGGTAAGGAGTTATGAGCTTGAAAAAATGATAACCACAGCTTTATAAATCCATTCCATGTTTGAGTGCTATAAAAATGTGCTCAAGTAAATTTTCTATATGTAAATAGTTCTTTGAGATAAAAATCCAACTCACTCTTCAATAAGAAGATTCTGAAAGTTAGACCTAATTATTATGTCAGAGGACATTATATAGCCAAAAGAATGTGAAATGATTTCCCAGCCAAGTACATGTCCTTCTCCACACTGTGGTGAGCCAGGCAAACTGGGTACTAATTAGATGGATTCAATATGCCTGTGTCTCCAAGCTAATAACAATATTTCCTTACATTCCCCCTCACACTTCAAAGTCATATAGTTTAATTAAAAGAAAAATTTCATAAGTACAACATAATTTCCAGAAACCCTGAACCCATCCAGAAGGAAAGAATAAGGGCAGGAAGGGGCTCCTGTCTGCCATTTAGTAGTACATACATGATATAGTCAAAGCTGTGGTTTTCCCAGTAGTCATGTATGGATGTGAGAGCTGGACCACAAGGAAGACTGAATGTGGAAGAACTGATGCTTTTGAATTGAGGTGCTGGAGAAGTCTCTTGAGAGTCCCTTGGACTACAAGATCAAACCAGTCAATCCTAAAGGAAATCAACCTTGAATATTCAATGGGAGGACTCTTGCTAAAGCTGACGCTCCAAATACTTTGGCCACCTGATACGAAAAACTGACTCATTTGAAAAGACCCTGCTGCTGGGAAAGATTGAAGGCAAGAGGAGAAGGGGACGACAGAGAATGAGATGGTTGGATGGCCACATGGACTCAATGGACATGACTTTGAGTAAACTTTGGGAAATAGTGGAGGACAGAGGAGCCAGGAATGCTGCAGCCCATGGAGCTGCAAAGATTTGGACATGACTTAGGGACTAAACAACAACAACATGTATATCAAAGAAACAAATCATATCACCTCATTGAAAAAATCTAAATTCATTTATTCATTCAGCAGTATTTATTGAGCATCTACTATGGGAAAGACTCTTTTAGACACTGAGGAGCAGCAGCAAATAAAGGCCTTTTTGAAGTATAATACACTCTAGCTGGGGAGGAAGAAGTAAATATGCAGCCAGGAGTATTTCTGAGAGTTATGAGCAATCTGAAGTATAGAAACCCGATGCTGAGTTGTGGGAGAACTGCTGGGTGAGAGTGTCCTTTGGAGTGGATGGCCAAGGATGACCTACAGTGAGGTGACATTTCATCTGGGACCTAAACCACAAGAAGGAGCTTGACATGCTAAGTACTAAAGAAATATTGTTTCAGGCCAAAGGAAGACCAAATGCAAAGATGTAGAGGCAGTATGATTTTGAAAAAAGTAAAGAGGGAAATGGAGACAGAGGAAACAGTTTGAGGAAAAGCAATACAATAATAATGATGATAATTTTAATATAAAAAAATGACGTGTTTAGAAACAAGTAATTTTGGTGTGGTTGAAATAGGATACAGATAGAAACAAGACAGAAAAATGCTGAGATGAAATGAAGGGCATTTGAGAGTCTAGACTTTATTCTTCAGATGATGACAAATAAAGGGATGTGTTGAAATGGATGAAAGCAGAGACTAGATGGAAGCATAAAGGGACGACATTCAAAAAGTCCAGAATAAAGATCTTGATTGTCGTGGTCCAGTTAATATTGGGAGGAAAAAGTAGCACAGTGGCACTTGTCTTGGAAAGGGGGAGAAAGAATTCAGGGACATTCCAGGGATGGAACTGTAATATGTATTGATCCCTTAGATATAAGGGTTGAGAGATGAGAGGAGTCATAAAATGTTACTGTTTCCAAACTGGGCAATGGCAGAGAGGGAACCAGTTGCTAACATTCCTGTGTGTGTTAATTCTGTAAGATGAGTTCAATCTGGAGCGTGAAACATTTGTAGAATAGCCAAGGAGAGCTGCCTGGCCAGCTGTGGAGAGATGAGGTCTGGTTTTAAGAAACAGGGGCTAAAGATGAAGATATGAAAGCTGTAGGCATATAAATGAGAACTGAATCCATGAGAATGAATGAGGTTATTCAGAAGAGGAAGGGGGTTGAAGAAACAGAAGGTTGAGGATAAGAGGGTAGGGAAGATGAATAGAAGAGAACCTTAGGAAATCATTTCACTAAGATCAGAAAGAGCCAGTGAAGGATACTGGTGTAGAGGGATGGGAGAGAAATCAGAAGAGAGTAATATGTCAGAAGTGATTGGATGCGAAAAGAAGAAGGGACTCAAGAATGCTAAACACACCATCAAGAAGAGAGTTGTATAATCACTATTTCTGCAGATCGACCAAATTCTATTCAGAAGGATAGTTAGAGATACACTGCCACTCTGAAAATAAATTGTGGCAAGTGCATAGTTTTCTGCTCCAGTGAAAACTTTGCCCACTGTCAAATATGAGCACTTTTACATTTAAATAAGGACCAAATTCACAGTTAGAGGTATTCTTTTTCCCCTCCCCTTCCCCAATTTCATAAAAATGATGAATAAATAATGCAGCAATTTAATAAGCCACCGTACTTCTGAACTTTGCTATAATAGGAATCCACCAGAAGAATGGTTTAAAAGAAACACTACAAAAATATTCTACTTATATTGTCAAATTAAGGCTTTTAGGAAGATAAATAAAAGAGGAGTTTACTAAAAATAGGGTACTTTGAAGAAAATAGAAAGTGGCATGCATGTCTTATGTATACAATTGATACAAAATAGTGTTATTTAGCTTCTAACCATTGCCACGTGAATGGATGGTGATGATCTATGAATTTTTAATTGCAAGTTGCAATCTGAGCTCAATGAAAATTACTACCTATCAAAACAATAGATTTCATTTTTGTCTGTACGGTATAATTACCAAATTGATGCCATATCTTACACGGAGCATTATCATGAAGGTCAGACCATGGTCTTTCAAATGCATCATTTTTCTTGGATTCTACCTTAATGTCAATCACCTCAGAGGACCTCTGCTAATGCCATTACAGAGAAAAAGAAAATGAGGGCTGCCACGTTACTAATGTACCATTATTTTTCAAAAGAAAAAAATTGAATAGGAATTTAAAGAAAAGGGGTAGATGGGAAAGGGAAGAAAAACATATCAAACTGTGAAAATCAAGTAAGACAACTTGTTCAGATTCCAACAGTCCACAACACAGCACATTATACCTGTCTCATAAATTTTCCTTTAGCTTGGGATAGAAAATTAAGTTACCACATTTCTGTGATTTAAGATCTTTGAAATTGACTTGAATAACTGTGTTTCTGAGGTTGCTTCATAACATACTTCACTACATCTTTTGCTAATAATTTTTATTATTTCAAGAATTATTCACAGCACATTTTTGATTCTCTAAGATCTTAAAATGTAAATAATGTTTATTGATTTTTATTAAGGCTGCTGCTGCTGCTGCTGCTAAGTCACTTCAGTCGTGTCCGACTCTGTGCGACCCCACAGGCGGCAGCCCAATGGGCTCCGCCATCCCTGGGATTCTCCAGGCAAGAACACTGGAGTGGGTTGCCATTTCCTTCTCCAATGCATGAAAGTGAAAAGTGAAAGGGAAGTCACTCAGTCATGTCCAACTCTTCGCGACCCCATGGCCCCCACAGCCTACCAGCCTCCTCTGTCCATGGGATTTATTTTCCAGGCAAGAGTCATTAAACTGAATTCTAGATAACTGTCATAGATACTGTTGATTATCTACCCAACAACTCTTCCTTCTTTCTTATCAGAACCATGATTTTATTCAAGCAGTCACATTCTCCCCATCCCTGGAAGAGTCCTAATTAGCTGAGGCTGTGTGTGTGTGTGTGTGTGTGTGTGTGTGTGTGTGTCCTCAGTCGTGTCCTACTCCTTTTCAGCCCCGTGGACTGCAGCCCACCATGGCATTTCCCAGGGAAGAATACTGGGGTGTCTTGCCATTTCCTTCTCCAGGGGATATCCTTGACCCAGGGATCGAACCCACGTCTTCTGCTTGGTAGGTGGATTCTTTTCCACTAAGCTATCAGGGAGACCCGATTTTGGTTCCAGGATGAGCCTCTGACCTAAGTTGGCCCAATCAAACTGGAGAAAAAGGCTGATGCTCTCCATCTTTCTCCTGATAAACACCAGCAAGGAACATAAAGTCCAGTGGTCACAGAGAGCCATGCTGGTCCCCTAAGAACCATTCTTAGGATCAACAATGGCAGAGTCGAGTTACAGGGAAAAAAAACCCTGAATTTTCAAAGACTCCACTGAACTGCTGTTTATCATACCTGCTTTCCCCATGGATTACCAAAAATAGAAGAAAATAAATGTCCTTTTTGTTTAAGTGCATTTGAATTGAGATTTTCAGTTATATACGGCAAAAAGCATCTCAAGTAATTTCATAGTTTATCTAAATTCTTGAAACAACACAGTATATTAATCTTATTCTTCCCTCACAACCATAAGTGGCATATTTCTAATGTATTTGAGGACATAGGGGCATGCTAAGGCCAAATTACATACCAAATACAATCTAACCAAGTTATGAATAGAAGTTTCAGGGTCTAACATGCCAATAACCCATATTCCCTTAAGATATGCCATTTCTTTATGGAACTTGCTACATATTTTCAGTCTCACAATTAATGGGTTTAACGTTCACAAGCATCCCAAATTCCTCTATTTTGCAACATTCCTCTAGTATCATCTTAATCCAAGTCACCAGAATTATCCTTCACCTGAATCCATATAATTATGTCCTAGCTGCTTTTACTGTCACTGTCTCTAAAATTGATACTTCCCACAGCATCCAGAGTGACCTACATAAAACATAAATGAGATCATTTCACTTATTCAAATCTTCCAATGTCTTCCACCACACTCAGAGTAAAACCCAGTCCCCTTACCCTGGTTTATAAAGCACTAGGTGATTGCATCCATGAAATTAAAAGACACTTACTCCTTGGAAGGAAAATTATGACCAATCTAGATAGCATATTCAAAAGCAGAGATATTACTTTGCCAACAAAGGTCTGTCTAGTCAAGGCTATGGTTTTTCCAGTAGGCATGTATGGATGTGAGAGTTGGACTGTGAAGAAAGCTGAGTGCCGAAGAATTGATGCTTTTGAACTGTGGTGTTGGAGAAGACTCTTAAGGGTACCTTGGACTGCAAGGAGATCCAACCAGTCCATCCTAAAAGAGATCAGTCCTGGGTGTTCATTGGAAGGACTGATGCTGAAGCTGAAACTCCAATACTTTGGCCACCTCATGCGAAGAGTTGACTTATTGGAAAAGACCCTGATGCTGGGAGGGATTGGGGGCAGGAGGAGAAGGGGATGACAGAGGATGAGATGGCTGGATGGCATCATGGACTCGATGGACGTGAGTCTGAGTGAACTCTGGGAGTTGGTGATGGAAAGGGAGGCCTGGCGTGCTTCAATTCATGGGGTCACAAAGAGTCAGACACGACTGAGCAACTGAACTGAACTGAACTGAGGTGATCTTTTCCCTAGATATTCATCACTCCTGAGAAGTTCAACACCTAATTTTTTCATGACTAATGTCTTCTTTAGGGGGGGGCCCTTCCCTGGTGGCTCAGGTGGTAAAGAATCTGCCTGCAACATGGGAGACCTGGGTTTGATCCCTGGGTTGGCAAGATCCCCTGGAGAAGGGAACAGCTACCCACTCCAGTATTCTGCCTTATATAACCCCATGGACAGAGGAGCCTGGCAGGCTACAGTCCATGGGGTCACAAAGAGTCAGACAGGACTAAACAACTTTCACTTTCAATGTCTTTTTTTAATTCTGATCTTTTTTTTGTTTGTTTTGTTTTTAATGGAACATCCTCACAGGAATTTTCCTCAATCACCCAAGCTACAATGGTCAGTTGTTTGTCATTTCTGCATAAATTTTCCTACCATTTGACAATGTTCTTGTTTGTCTATTGTTTCATTTGACCAAATGAATGAATAAATGAAAGCATCCCTGATTCAGTAGATGTCTCAGACCCTTGATAAATGTGCTTCTTTGTGTTTAGTGCACGCATATGATGACTTTTGAAATTATTAATGTCATTGAATTCAGTCTGATGCATGTACTAACAATAAAAGATCATTAGAATTTTTGGTTCCATGATTAACAACAACAAAAAAAAGTCCCAACTAGCTTGTCCTTTGGAGTCAATAGCTTCTACTCAGAAAGACCAATGAGACAGGACAAGTCCAGACATTGACCTACTTTGAAGCTATGTTTATCAACTGGAGTTGTTGTTGACCAATAAATGGTATTTGAAAGCCATTAACAAACATGATGTCATAATTATGGAATGAGCAGAAAGTACAACATGAAGAGGAAAATCAAATGAAACTCTGTGAAAACATGTGGGTTTAAGTCACAGAAGATTGCAGTGGTCTCACTGTCATACTTTAAGGCAATCAGAACAAGTTCTTATGATGAAAGAGGGCTGAGTTAGTTATCTATCATGGTCATTCATCTTTATAAGTCATCAATTTAGAGATTTTTAAAAAAGCCAAACATTTTGTGCAAATAGGAATCATCTCTGCCTGCACACACTGAAAATTATTTGCTCAGTTGCTTAAGTAGTGTGTAACTCTTCACAGTCCCATAGACTGCAGCACACCAGGCTTCCCTGTTCTTCACCAACCCTCGGATTTTGCTCAAACTTGTGCCTATTGAGTCGGCAATGCCATCCAACCATCTCATCCTCTGTCACCCTCTTCTCTACCTGCCCTCAATCTTTCCCAGCATCAGGGTCTTTTCCAGTGAGTCACCTCTTTTCATCAGGTGGTCAAAGTATTGAAGCTTCAGCTTCAGCATCAGTCCTTCCAATGAATATTCAGGATTGATTTCCTTTAAGATTGACTGGGTGGATCTCCTTGCTGTCAAGGACCCTCAAGAGTCTTCTCCAGCACAATACAAGAGATCTGGGTTCAATCCTTGGGTCAGGAAGATCCTCTGGAGATGGAAATGGCAACCCACTCCAATATTCTTGCCTGGAGAATTCCACAGAGAATGGAGCCTGATGGGCTCCAGTTGGGTCACAAAAAGTCAGACATGACTAAAAAGGAGATATGTCCACTAACTGGCTCCATAGTTATCTCCAGTAATTTCTTTCTATATTTAGTTACTCACTTTGGAAGGAAAGGAGATTGAAGGTTCAGTTCAGTTCAGTTCAGTTCAGTCGCTCAGTCATGTCCGACTCTTTGAGACCCCATGAATCGCAGCCCACCAGGTCTCCCTGTCCATCACCATCTCCCGGAGTTCACTCAGACTCACGTCCATCGAGTCGGTGATGCCATCCAGCCATCTCATCTTCTGTTGTCCCCTTCTCCTCCTGCCCCCAATCCCTCCCAGAATCAGAGTCTTTTCCAACGAGTCAACTCTTCGCATGAGGTGGCCAAAGTATTGGAGTTTCAGCTTCAGCATCATTCCCTCCAAAGAAATCCCAGGACTGATCTCCTTTAGAATGGACTGGTTGGATCTCCTTGCAGTCCAAGGGACTCTCAAGAGTCTTCTCCAACACCACAGTTCAAAAGCATCAATTCTTCGGTGCTCAGCCTTCTTCACAGTCCAACTCTCACATCCATACATGACCACTGGAAAAACCATAGCCTTGACTAGACAGACCTTTGTTGGCAAAGTAATGTTAACCTCAGACAAATGAATATGTTTTTAGTAGTGGAATATGCGCAAAAGTTAGAGATCCTTGAAACTACTCTTTTCATCCTCAAGTCAAGGAAAGCATAAAAATTGTTCCTGAACAGATGTTCTCTCAGGTAGAACTTGTCAGGATCACCTTCCATCTATTTAGAAGGAATATAATATACACCTTTTAACATACCTCCCTTAACCCTCCTTAGAAATCTTAGAAACCCTGGATTACCCAAACCAAAATCTTGCTACAGGTTCAGACTTATTGAAACAACTAATAGCTTAGCTGGTAAAGAATGTGAAATGTTGCTTCCCTCATAGCTCAGCTGATAGAGAATCTGCCTGCAATGCAGGAGACCTTCGTTCAATTCTTGGGTAAGGAAGATCCCCTGGAAAAGGGATAGGCTACCCACTCCAGTATTGTGGCCTGGAGAATCCCCGTGGGCAGAGGAGCCTGGTGGGCTACAGTCCACGGGGTCCCAGAGCACTGGACACAACTGAGTGACTAAGAACGGCACTGCACAGAATTTACTGAACTCACCTGGAAGCTAATTCACTTTTAACTCAAACATTTGCCAAAGACTTTCAATCAGTAGATAGATTCTACAGAAAAATTACAAATGCTCCTAAGGCACATTTCAGACCCAAGAAACCTCAGAATATCTTTTTTTTCTATTGAAATATTGAGTGAAAATGTTCTACATTAGGAAATACCCAGGCTCCTTGCCTTCCTACATTTTTCTCCTCTATTTTTCACCAATTTCAGTGAGTACAAAAAGTTCTCCACTTGGAATTTGCTTTTGACAAGCCAGCACAAGGAGGAAAATGAATAAATAAAAACTGTGTGTATGTGTGTGCGTGTTAAATCACTTCAGTCACGTCCAATTCTTTGTGACCCCATGGACTGTAGCCTGCCAGGCTCTTCTGTCCATGGGATTCTCCAGGCAAGAATACTGGAGTGGGTGGCTGTGCCCTCCTCCAGAGGATCCTCCTAACCCGGGGATCGAACCCATGTCTCTTAGATCTCCTGTGCTGGCAGGTGGTTCTTTGCCACTAGTACCACCTGGGAAGCCCAAAACAATGTACATCTAGGTGCAATTATTTTGAATCATGATAGGACCTAAATGCATAAAAATTCTCTGTAAATAAGAAAAATTTGGCTGCACTGAGTCTTCATGGTGCTCAAGCTCTTCATTGCTGCTTGCAGTCTTTCTCTAGTTGTGGGACACAAGCTTCTCATTGCAGAGCATGGGCTCAGTAGCTGTGGTCCATGGGCTTAGTTGCCTCTCAATGTGTGAAATCTTAGTCCCCCACCAGAGATTGAGCCTGTGTCCCCTCATTGGCAGGCAGATTCTTAACCACTGGACAAGACAAGTTCCCCTAAGTTGTTTTTAAAATAATCCATTTGAATTCATCAGGGAGGGTAGGGAATATGTTTTCTTTTCCAAATCTATCTCAAGTGAATTAAAAATTCTTGGGGGACAGCAAGCATCTCAGACCAGTGGATGGAAGAGTGGAGATTTGAAAACAAATAGATCAAAATAATAGTCCAGGTATTTAAACTACCTTTTATCCTCTGCCAGGTTACTTATTCTCTCTGGGACTGAAGTTCTCATCTGTATGATCTGGATAAATATTATCTAGTTGATTAAGTTGTGGTGTGAACTGAAAATCTAAGCATCTGATGCCTGGTAAATTCTCAAGAAGTGTTTAATCTTTATGGATTTCCCAGCATACCCAAGTCAGGGTTTTACAAAGTGGATACTCAATGGGTGTTTTCTGAACAAAATAAAATTGAAAACTCTATCCATATTATGAAACATGCACTATTACATAATGAATCGTTACCATTAGTAGGACTTTTTTCAGCTTTAGCATCTTCTAAACTTTAGATCCCTTCCAGTTTCTCCTTTGTACTTATCCTATCTTCCTTCTCACTCCTAAATCAAGATGGAAAGTTACTGCATCATTAAAATCTATTTAAATGTAGAAAAAGTCACATTTGACCTACCAATTTGGGTTTGTTTTGGAAAAAAAAAAAGTCAACATTATGATGAAATAGATTAATATAGAAATTAAGGCTACACAAATATTAGAGGATGCAGCATTGAAGGTTTTAGAACAGAGTGGAAAAAGCATCCATCCCTAAGAAGTTTGAGAAGTGACCACAGCTATGAAGAGGGACCTTGTAAAGAGGTCTGGAAACTACTTATTACCTAGGGAAATCACAGTCTGGGCAAGTCCAAAAATGTACCAGAACCATGAAGTGAAAGCTCTAGACACCAGCTGCATTTAACCATCAGGACTTTCCCAAGATAAAAGTTTTAGTTCACTTCCACCTTCTGAATCTCACTTAAGTTCCTATTACTTGCAAATTCTAACCAAGCACCACACAAGAAGGGAGTTCAGGGAAAGGTGTTCCACTGCCTTGGAAGGGGCTGCTGGTGATGGCGCCAAGTTCAGACAAGCAATCCAGCACAGTCCACACTATATCTTGTTAACTCATTAACTCAGCATCCATCCTATTCTTAAAACCATCACAAACTTCCAAATGAAGACAGTGATATTATGCTTCCCCCTACAACCAATGACGTTCCAATCAGTCAGTGGAAGAGGAGACAAACAAAAGATCCACGCCACTGTCAATTCTTTAAAATACAAACAGAGGCATTGCAAAACAAACACTTCAATGTCAGAAAACCTTAGGTTCAAATCCTGGCTCTCCCCAACTTTCCTGGTGGTACAGTGGATGAGAATCCACCTGCCGATACAGGGGACATAGTTTAGATCCCTAATCTGGGAAAATTCCACATGCCGCAGGGCAACTAAGCCCTCAGCTACTGAACATGCTCTCTAGAGCCCTGGGCTTCAAAACAAGGGAAGCCACCACAATAAGTTCGTGCACCACAACAAAGAGTAGCCGCTACTCGGCACAACTAGAGAAAGCCTGTGTGCAGCAAGAAAGACCCAGCACAGTCAAAAATCAAAAAAAAAAAAAAATCTGGCTGTCTTATTTGACCATTGTGTGGCCTCCAATAAATTTTGTACCTCTCAAAACTTGGAAAATTTAGAAAACCTATCTTCTAAGACTGCTGTATTAGCAACATGAAATCCCTAGCTCATAGTAAGTACTCAGCAATATTAGCTTTGATCCATATTTATTTTAAGTGACATGGATAAGTAAGCATTTCTTTCTGATGCCCTTACCAGTATATTATATTGTTTTCATACTTAAATATATATATGGTGGCATATTGGATAAACATTCTAAAAGAAGCGGTTGATGAAACTTCCTAAATTAAATGATCAATTTCTTGTTCCTGTATGTGTGCTGTGCTAAGTTGCTTTAGTCGTGTTGAACTTTTTGCAGCCCCATGGACTGTAGCTGGCCAGCCTCCTCTGTCAATGGGATTCTCCAAGCAAGAACACTGGAGTGAGTTGCCATGCAGTCCTCCAGGGGACCTTCTTGACCCAGGGATCGAACCCACATCTCTGATGTCTCCTGCATTGTCAGAGGGGTTCTTTACCACTAGTACCACCTAAAAGATATAGAAGAATATGATGAAAGTCGAGAGTTGGTAGCAAAATCTAAGAAAAGACAAGACTAAACACTTGAATCAAACTACTGCACAACGTATTCATCTCACACGCTAGTAAAGTAATGCTCAAAATTCTGCAAGTCAGGGTGGCAGACTTTATTTTGGGGGGCTCCAAAATCACTGCAGATGGTGATTGCAACCATGAGATTAAAAGACACTTACTCCTTGGAAGGAAAGTTATGACCAACCTAGATAGCATATTCAAAAGCAGAGACATTACTTTGCCAACAAAGATCCTTCTAGTCAAGGCTATGGTTTTTCCAGTGGTCATGTATGGATGTGAGAGTTGGACTGTGAAGAAAGCTGAGTGCCAAAGAATTGCTGCTTTTGAACTGTGGTGTTGGAGAAGACTCTTGAGAGTCCCTTGGACTGCAAGGAGATCCAACCAGTCCATTCTAAAGGAGATCAGTCCTGGGTGTCCTTTGGAAGGACTGATGTTAAAGCTGAAACTCCAATACTTTGGCCACATCATGCAAAGAGTTGACTCATTGGAGAAGACTCTGACGCTGTGAGGGATTGGGGGCAGGAGGAGAAGGGGACGACGGAGGATGAGGTGGCTGGATGGCATCACCAACTCGATGGACATGAGTTTGGGTGAACTCTGGGAGTTGGTGATGGACAGGGAGGCCTGGCGTGCTGTGGTTCATGGGGTTGCAAAGAGTCAGACACGACTGAGCGACTGAACTGAAAGACTTGAATAATATACAAATTACAAGATCAGCTCCTGAATAACAAGAAATTAGCTGTTTACTCAAGATAACGGCAGTCCTGTTGTGCCTAAATTCTACCAGAGGTGACTTCAGGGAGGAATCAACTTTCTCTACTACAAAGAAGTAACCCATACGTTTGTACCTTAATGCTCTGACTTCATGTCAGAGGAGAAAAATCTCAACTCAATTATTCTACCAGAAAACACCCATTTGTTGACACTGGCAGGCTACAGCATTATGAAAAATTATAACTGGAGAAAAAGACCAAAAAAAAAAAAAAAAAAACTGTGGAAGTCAGAATACTTAAGATGTATCTCCTCATAACTTGGATGGTTATTCTTTTATTTGGGCGAAGCATACTGAAGGTTTTTCAATGTTTGTACTGCAACTCATCCATACTTATGATATAATACCCAAAAAGCAGCCAGCAATCCCAACTTTTAAGGCTGCCAACCACGAAAAATTACTTAGCACAACAATGATCCTTCTTAACCATAAATGACATTATCTGAGGCCAAACTTCCTAGATAGACTTGGATAGAAGCAGTCCTTTACCCTAGGGCTATTGACTGTGTAACAGGCATACTGAAGGGCATGGAGAAAGTAAATATAAAATGTAAGTGGATTAAGTTAACTCTTCCAATACCTCAGATTTTGAATAAATGGAATATGGACTTTTTTTTTTTTTTTTT
>SJYQ01000232.1:196732-240010 GCA_006410935.1 Redunca redunca | reverse complement strand
ATGTGTACAAAAAAAAAAAAAAAAAAAAACTGGAAAGTGTAGGATACTTAAAATTATGTTTTTGATTCCAAAAACTCAAGGTTCCAAAGATATAGGTTATATAGACAAATCTCAACTAGTCTCAGTATAGAATTTGACTCTAGCTCTAAAATAACAAGAATTATGGGAAAAAATATTAGAGTCATATTACTCAAAAACCAAACATTCTGAAAACAGTCTCTCCTATAGGAACCCTTTCACTTTTGGACATTTCTAATGGTTGCAAACTTTTTCATCCATAAAGAAGACATATATATCTTCTTCCCACCGTGTCTAACTTTTCCTTCTAGAAAACTGAAAAATAATACTTTTCTATTTAATAAGAACTCCCAAAATGACACCATGCCTTCCTTCCTGTACTCTAAATGTATACAACTTTTCTTAATATATCAAATCCCTTCTTTGTTCTATGTGCTTTTACTTGAAAAGCTTTTGGTTTATCAGTATCACCTTCCAAGTATGGCACCCAAATGAAGTGTGACAAATGAGGTAAGATGTGGTTAGTGGACTGTTATTAATCTGTCACCTCCTTGTAACTGTGGTTATCTATCTATGCAACCTAAAGTTGAATTAGATTCTAGGCAGACCTATTATATTATCTACGTGTCATGAGTTCATGACTGACAAAAGACCTTTTCATGGAAATTAATGTTAATCTTGGATACTCTAAACATTTGCTCAGTTGATTCTGAAATCATTATAACATTTTTTTAATAATTTTATTTATTTATTATTTTTGGCTATGCTGGGTGTTTGCTGCTGTGAGGGCTTTCTCTAGTTGCAGGGAGCAGGGGCCACTCTCTAGCTGTAGAGCGAGGGCTTCTCATTGCAGCAGCTTCTCTTGCTGCAGAACACAGGCTCTAGGGAGGACAGACTTTAGTAGCTGCAGCGTGTGGGCTCCACAGTTGTGGCTCCTGAGCTCTAAATCACCGTCTAGTGTGGCATACAGTGTGTGGGATCCTCCCAGACATGGAATCGAACCTGTGTCTCCTGCATTTGCACACATTCTTCACCACTGAGCCACCAGAGAAGCCTCCATTGTAACATTTTACATTAATCCTACTAGATTTCATCTTGTTAAACCTGGTTTTCTATTTTAACTAAATTTGGGCTCTTGATTCTGTCATCCAATAAACTAGCTAAACCTCCAAACTCCACGTTAACTCCACGTTTCCTAAGCCCATCCACAATAATGAGGAGGCAAAGTTTCAAACACTTGCTGCACATAATCAGCGATTCACTGACGTTCAAAGATACTGACTGCAATCAGAGAATCTCTCTCTGTTTTTCGATCTTTCTTGACAAGAGCTAAGTATCTTCCACCTCATTTCCAAGTTCGAAGGAAGCACTCCTTTTCATGTCCTACCCCCCTACTTTGAAGACCCCTTCATTTCTCTAGCCCAGCACTGCCCTGGAGAATTTCCTGTGATGATAGAAATGTTCTATTATCTGCACCGTCCACTACAGCAACCAGTAGCCTCATGTGGCTATTGAACACTTGAAATGTGCTTAATGTAACTGGGAAGCTGAGTTTTTAATTTTAAAATAATTAAATTTACATTTAAATAATTAAGGTGAATAACAGTTACCAAATTAGGTTGCACACCCCTAATCAACTTCTCCTGTTAGTCAGGATCCAGTCAGGAAGGAATTTTTGTGTAAACAGTTAACTAAATTTAAATTTGTTGAGTATTTAAAAAGAGAACTCCAATGCATCACCCAAGTATCAACTCCAGCTTCCATTCTAGAACTGAGGAAATGACAACAAAAGACTTCAGGATATATGAACATAGAAGTTTGGAGTCAAGGAACCCGTGAGCTGAGAACTTAGACGTCTGAAGAGGGAACGGGAATGGGCATAAGATTCTTTTCCATTATAGGTCATCACAAGATACTGAATATAGTTCCCTGTGCTATAAAATATATCCGTGTTGCTTATCTCTTTTATATATAGTGGTGTGTATCTGTTAAGGTGGTTTGGCAAGCGTGGAGAAAATAGCAAACCACCTTCCGCTGCCATGTCACGAAGAAACTGCTGCTGCCGGGGTAAAGAAGTGTTGCTACCGGATGGGCACAAGAAACAGGAAGCCGGTGGGAACCAGAAAGAAGCAAATCCCTTCAGCCCCCTCCACCCTTGTGGTCCCTCTTACACCTGCTCTTGGCCTCTCGGCTGGTGGAACCTCACAGCACAAGCAAAAAGTGGCGGCGGCGGCGGCTGCTGCTGCTGCTAAGTCGCTTCAGTCGTGTCCAACTCTGTGCTACCCCATAGACGGCAGCCCACCAGGCTCCCCCGTCCCTGGGATTCTCCAGGCAAGAACACTGGAATGGGTTGCCATTTCCTTCTCCAATGCATGAAAGTGAGAAGTGAAAGTGAAGTCGCTCAGTCGTGTCCGACTCTAGCGACCCCATGGACTGCAGCCCACCAGGCTCCTCCATCCATGGGATTCTCCAGGCAAGAGGCTAGAGTGGGACTAGCAGAGTCCAAGTCCCAGCATCACCAAGCAGGCTAAGCTAAAACTGACACACCTTCTTATCTGCTTCTCGCTTCTCCACTTTTCTCTTACGGTCCCCAGGCCCAATCTTATATGGCCCCGGGGAGAAAAAGCAAACCAGCAAATATGCCTCGGAGAACCTTTTAGACTAAAACTGATCAACAGTGAGAGATAGATAGGGGATAGAAATTACCCCTCAGTGGATGAGCGAGAAAAGGAGAAAAGAACCCACAAAAAACAACCGGGATTAAAGACTACCATATTTTTGCATACTTTCTGTGAAGATACCTGTAGAAAGAAACAGAGCATAGTAACTGGGGACTGACATCATCAGCGTCGTGAAGCAGTAGGAATTGGCGAGGACCATGGCGAATACGTGCCCATCTAAAGGGGGAGGTAGCTGTCCAACCCGCCAGAGACTGCAATGTGGTAATACGAGTCCACTTCCCAGATCTCCTAATTATCTGAGAGATGCCAGAAATCTGGATTTTTATGTGAAAGCTTCCAATTTCAAAATGTTGGCTCAAAAATGTTTTAAACAGTATATAAGCCAAATGAAACACTGAGATGGGCCAAATCTAGCCTGTGGCCGTGGTTTGGGACTACTGCACTGCAGCATGCAGATGAAAGGGGATCTGGGGGGAATACAGGGACCTCAAGTATCATATCACATGGCCCATAGGAAGGAATAGCCTAGTTCTACGTTATGTGATAACCCAAATTTTAATGCGATGTTAGCTTCTTTGTTACGTTTTGTTCTCTTCTTCCTTTTGTTTGCCTTTCTTTCTTATTTTGGTTATGGTCATTGATGATGTTAAGGCAAGTCAGCCTAACCTAGCACTGTCGGTCACTAAGATGATCATTCCCTTCAATGTGGAGTTAATTTAAAATGAGCACTTTGGAAGAAGTACCCTGTATAAATCAAATATGTAATCATTATTCTGAGGTTTTGGAATTTACTTCAAGAGAGTTGGCACCTCTTTAGTTTCACTGTGAGCAATAGCCAATCATTGGGACATTTAGTAGGCTATGTAAACTGGAGGCAAACTGAAATAAACAACATATATACATGTATGCATTGCACGTACAATATAATCACATATTAAATCCCATAGTCTTGGGTGGAAATGTCTGTGCAGCTCTGGTACAAAATGGCAACGTATACTGTAAAATGAAATGTGGAGTCATTAAAACTGGAATTCAAAGTTTTGTGATATTTGTCAAACTTTTCAGTAGGTTCTTTGATGGTTGATTCGTTATTTGTTTCAGTACCAGAAAATTTTTTTTCCCATATGGAAGCTACACATTTTCCTAAGCCACATGGAATAGACACTCTGACTTGTATGCAAAAGATTTGTGGTCTTCACAGAGCCATTATAATTTCTCATGTGGTGCAGATGAAGCCATAAATAAATATATGTATACACATTGTATAAATTGTCATATGTTTTTGAATATCGTCTTACTCATCAAAAGTAAATCACCACATAGACCCACATTTTGAAGGCACTGTAAACAGTGGGTTTCACCAAATACAGGATTTCTCTTCCTTCTCTACTTCCAACAAATTCAAGTAAGTACTTTACCTCCATGAACTTTATCTGCACTGCAGTTTGTGCACGTAGAAGAGGAACACTAGACCATATTGAAAACATAATTGTTTTCTTTTAAAATTTGGCTTTTTAAAAATTTATTTACATAAGCTAAAAAAAGAAGATTGTAACTCTGTTGCCTAGCAGACTGCAAGTTAGGGCTTCCCTGGTGGCTCAGCAGAAAAGAATCCTCCTGCCATGCAGGAGGCACAAGAGACTCAGGTTCAATCCCTGGGTCAGGAAGATCCCTTGGAGTAGAAAATGGCAAGCCACTCCAGTATTCTTGCCAGAAAAATTCCATCGATAGAGGAGCCTGGCAGGCTCTGGTCCATGGCATCACAAAGAGTTGGAAACAACTGAAGTGACTGAGTGAGTGAAGTGAGTGAGTGAAGTCGCTCAGTCGTGTCTGACTCTTTGCGACCCCATGGACTGTAGCCTACCAGGCTCCTCTGTCCATGGGATTTTCCAGGCAATAGTGCTGGAGTGGGTTGCCATTTCCTGAAGTGACTAAGCACGCACAGAAACACAGCAGACTGCATCTTTGATCTTCCTCTATTATATTGTACATTTGAAGTGGGTCTTTCGTGCTCAAGTCTCTAATAATAATTATTCCACTGGTATAAATGCTCAGAAAGGAAAATAGAGTAGCCCTTTAGATTTTAATAAGCATTTACAAACTTAATGGGAGATTCTGATACACCCAAAAGATAGTTTCTTTTCAAAAGCTTACTTTGGTCTTAAAAATTAATATTGCCGTACAGTTAAACAACATGGNCTTTGACCTTAAAATCACGAGTTTAAATTGATTATGCAGACTGCACATTTTAAGTTAGAATTCCTTAAAGTAGTTTGTGGTATATGTATACACAATGGAATATTATTCAGCCTTAAAAATTGGAAAACCCTATAATTTGTTATACTGATGGACCTTTAGGGCATTATGATAAGTCAGACAGAGAAATAAAACTACTGTATGATCTCACTTATTTTGGAGTTTAGAAAAACAGCCACCAAACTCATCAAAGAAGAAAACAGATTTGTAGTTACCAGAGCCAGGAGAAAGAGCAGGAATGGGAAAGTGGAGGAAGTTGGTCAAAATGTATAAGTTGTCAGTAAGAAAAATAAGTACTAGGAATGTGGTGGCATGATAATTATAGTTAACACTGCTGGATGATACATAGGAAAGCTGTTAAGAGAGTAGATTCTAGGAGTTCTCTTCACAAGCCAAATTTATTTCTCTTTTCTTCTTATTGTATCAATGTGAGATAATGGATGGTAACTAAACTTATTGTTTCACAATATATGTAAGTCAAAAGATCACGCTGTACACCCCAAACATACAGTGATGTATGTCCGTTATTTCTCAATAAAACTGGAGAAAAAACTAGAATCCTTATCTAATGCTATTTTAATGGCCAATGATAGGCATTAAGGTTAGTAACCAAAATCCACATTCTTTCCTTCCATATTCATAAGAATGTGCTTCCCAGTCCACTGAAGTTAGGTCTGGTCATGTGACTTCTTTTGGCCAATAAATTATGAGCAGAAGCAACATGTGTCACTTTCTAGCTGGAAAACTTCAAGAGTCGGTCCTATGTTCTCTTCCCCCAGAAATGTGTATCAGCGATGTTCCAGATGGTGGTGCTGCTCTAAGGCTTAGTCCCTGACGAGGACAGTATGAAGCATACTTTCCTATCATGGATAGAAACATGGATAGACCTTGAGAACATTATCCGAAATGAAATTAATCAGAGAAAGACATACACAGCATGCTCACTCTTATATAACAAATCTTTTTTAAAAAGCCAAGTTCATAGAAATAAAGAGTAGAATGGTGGTTGTGAAGGGCCAGGCAGATGGGAGAAATGGGACCATGTTGGTCAAAGGGTTCAAACTTCCAGTTATAAAGAGGATAGTTTCTGGGGATTTAATATACATGTATGATAGCTATAGTTAGTAATATTGATTTATATACTTGAAAGTTGTTAAGAAAGTAAATCTTAAATATTCTCACCATACACAAAAAATGATAATTTTGTGAGGTGATGAAGGTGTTAACTAACCTTGTTGTAATAATTTCACTATATATATGTATCAAATCATCACATTGTACACCTTAAATTTACACAAGGTTATATGTCAGTTGTACCTCAGTGAAATGAAAAAAGTGCCAAAATTTTTAAAAAGCATATTTTCCTACCTATCCTTGAGAAATATGTAGCATGAGCAGAAGAAAACTTCTAAGTCTCTATGATTTGGGAGTTATTCATTCACAGGGTAATCACACCTATCCCTACTGATACATAGACCAAATTCTCTTAACTATTATAAATACTTTTAATACCAATGTAACAGTATTCTCAAGCAAAATACTTACTGCAGATTTAGTCCTATTAAATATTTCTATGCTTAATTCTAAATTTTCCTAGACTGAAAGATGCTTGCCCACTGAGTAACTAATCATCTCAAACAATTTTTAAATTATTTCCTGTGGTAATAATTTAGGGTGTCTTCTTAACCTGAGACAGTAAGAAAGAAGGACTAGATCCTCTTTATGTCCACTGAGATGGTTAACTTAATAAGGCTACTTGACTGAGCCACAGGATGATGAGATATTTGGCCAAACATTATTCTAGATGTTTCTGTGAGCATGTTTTAGATGAGATTAGGTCAGTGGACTTTGGATAAAACAAATTGCTCTCCTTAATGTAGGCAAGCCTCATCCAACCAACTGGCAGCCTGAATAAAACAAAAGACTGATTCTGCCCCACCCCTACTCCAACAAGAAAGAATTTCTCCACCAGTCTGCCTTTGGGCTTTGTCTATAACATCAGCTCTTCCTGATTCTACTGCATACTGCCTTTGAACTTTAATGGAACTCTGTTGGGTCTCTTGTCTGTCAGCCCATCCTGCAGAGTTTAGACTTGCCTCCATAATAACATGATCCAACTCCTTCTAATAAATCTCTTTATATATTCACATCCTAATGGGCCTGGTTTTCTGGAGAATGGATACACCCATGTTTCCCATTGTGCCTGGATCTTTGAGATGGTTTCCATTTGTCTGAGCTTTGAATGGAAACAGATTGGCAATCAATTTCTTCTTACTCTGCCTCCCATCTATCTTTTCTTTAATCTTAGGAAGTATGTGATTTTGGTGAGAAAATTAAAGAATGCATTTTCTATTCTATTCCCTTCAGAGTATATCAAGATTCTTTAAAGTAAACATTTGTTCAAACAATTTTTATTGCACTCTTAATACCAAAAGAAGAGTTGAGGTTGCTAATATATGTCTTTGGAGAATCTGATATGCAAACATAAAAGGATTCTCTTCTTGGAACATTGTCTTTTTACAATGAGTTAGTGTGACAGGTAAACAGATTTAGGAACAATTTTGTAGATCAAACTACTGCTTTATACCATAAGATCAACTAGAGGAAATAGTTAAGAATCTGTCCTCCACTTAATCATTAAAAGAAACAGAGAACAGTTTGTTCTCCAGATGCAGAATAAATTTGAATAAGCTAGAACAAAAATTAAAAGGACAGTAAAAAGCAGAGCAGTTTTATTTTTTTAATAGAAATGAGAGATCTCTTGCTATATTTAAATCCTATTTACCATTCATCTGATAAAATGTGTACTGAGGAGAGAAAATATTTATTAGTACTCATTCAATCAGTTGAGCTTGCTGTGTAGAAAAGAGATTGAGAGCTAAATTCATTTCAGAGATTTTAATATTATGAGAACAAATAGGGAAAAGTCGTTTTTATGGTGTCATTTAAGAGGTTTTAAAAACTATTTCTTCAAAGTAAGAGAAGTGATGAGGTGTGGAGGCCAGACAACAGAATTTGAAATCATAAAAATCTTTCTCCATTGTTGTTCTATTACACAGTGGTGTGATTTTGTCGAGATTCGACCTTCTTGCCCACAAAAGAAGCTTCATAATTTCTCTGCAGGTTTATTATTAGAAAGAAAACTAATAACTGGAAAATGCCTCTGAGTAGGGAGTAGGTCCTGAATGGATAGATGCTATTATTTTACACAATTTTTAAATTGTAACTTTACCCTGTGCAAGTTGCATCTCATTGCCATGAACTCATGGAATTTATAAAAATGTGTTGTTTTGTTAGATTTTTATTCTAATGAAGTGCTTTGCTGGAAATTGTATAATCTGCCTTCAGGTTTCTGGGTCAGAATGAAATGAAAAGCCATAATTTCTGTTTCTCTGATGAGGGAATTAGAAAGTGGAAAAAGAAATATTCTAGACCAAAACTAGAAGAGGAGAGGGATAAAAAAAACAAATATTGCAACAGATAGTCCTTTTCTCAAGGATGTGCTGTACCCACATTTTACTGCTGAGGTCTGAAATCTTTCTGTTCCAGATGAGAATTAGGTAACTTGCTTTTTCTAGGAGGAGCATTCATGCTGTTTTAAATAAAGAAGGGTAACGTGTTGAAAACTTATTCTAGAGGCAATGACAGAGTGGTCAAGAGATCAGCTTCTGAAGTTAGGCATGGCTGTCATCTAGCTGTGTGGTCACTGTGAGCCCAGCTCTTCATCCATGAAGTGAAGATATTAACAGTCTCTATTGGGCTTCTCTTCTGGTGGCTCAGTGGTAAAGAATCCGCCTGCCAATGCAGGAGACACATTGATCTAAGGTTTGATCTTAGATCCAGGAAGATCCCAAATGCTGCAGAGCAACTAAGCCTGCTCACTCACTCACTTCAGTCACTCAGTCGTGTCCGACTCTTTGCAGCCCCATGGTCTGCAGCACGCCAGGCTTCCCTATCCATCACCAGCTCCTGGACTTTATTTAAGCTCATGTCCATTGAATTGGCGATGCCATCCAGCCATCTCATCCTCTGTCGTCCCCTTCTCCTCCTGCCTTCAATCTTTCCCAGAATCAGGGTCTTTTCAAATGAGTCATTTCTTTGCATCAGGTGGCCCAAGTATTGGAGCTTTAGCTTCAACATCAGTCCTTCCAATAAATATTCAGGACTGACTTCCTTTAGGATGGACTGGTTAGATCTCCTTGCAGTCCAAGGGACACTTAAGAGTCTTCTCCAACACCACAGTTCAAAAGCACATGAGTCACAACAATTGAGGCTGTGCTCTAGAACCCAGAAGCCACAACTACTGAGCCCACATGCTGAAGCTGCTGAAGCCCGCTCGCCCTAGAGCCTGTGTTCCCCAACAGGAGAAGCCGCTGCAATGAGAAGCCCATGCACTGCCACAAGAGTAGCCCCTGCTCTCCACAACTAGAGAAAAGCCCACGCAGCAAGAAATACCCAGCACAGCCAAAAATAAACAAAATTATTTTTTAAATTTTAAATATTCTCTCTCTCACAGAGTTGTTGAAGAATTCAATGAATTAATACATGGAAAGCACTTAGGATGACTCTTAGCATATACTAGGGCCTCCCTGGTGGCTTAGCTGGTAAAGAATCTGCCTGCAATGCGGGAGACCTGGGTATGATCCCTGGGTTGGTCAGATGCCTGGGAGAAGGGAAAGGCTTCCCACTCCAGTATTCTGGCCTGGAGAATTCCATAGACTGTATAGTAACTTTTATTATTTGTTATTATTGTGGACGAAACAAATAGCAAAAATGCAAAAGCTCCTACTCTGGGAAAAACACATAGAGGGACTAAGGGAGAAAATTCAGAATCAAAACCAATTCAGAGAGTGTTCTAGATGCCGACTAAATCTATTGATAAGCCAATTTTCTCCTTCTGTAACATTTTTATGTAGGTTAAGTCAAATAAAACAAACACCAAAGACACTAAAGATAACCTCAAATAAGTCTATAAAGGGCATCTAGAAATCTGAAAGTATGTGAAATGGAATTCAAGCCCTGTTTTTGGTCCATTTTAATATATGCCTCGTTTGCCTTGTTTAGTTAATGGCTGTGTTAGTCCGCTTTTACTGCAATAATGCTGTATGAGATAATCCCAAAATCTCACTGGTTTACAGCTAAAAGTTATGTTTTACATATGAGTCTATGAGGCAGCTACAGTGACTATATTTCATGCGGCACATCTTTTCCCCTCATTCTAGGATGCACAACATCCTTCCATTTGATGTACCCAGAAGTCCCTGGGATAAGTTCTTCTCTCATGGCAGAGGGCAGGAACCCAAAATATAAGAAGCTCTCTAACAACATAAAGTTAAAATCTTACTTGAAGTGTGACAGGAAGTAAATCATATCAACTCACTTCCCATTGGCCAAAATCAATATTATAACTGCATCCAACTTTAGAACAAGGAAGTAATCCCCTTCCTGTGCAGAGGACATGGTATTTCAATTCAGTTCAGTTCAGTTGCTCAGAAGTGTCAAACTCTTTCCGATACCATGGACTGCAGCATGCCAGGCTTCCCTGATCATCACCAACTCCTGCAGCTTACTCAAACTCATGTCCATCGAGTCGGTGATGCCATCCAACCATCATCTCATCCTCTGTCATCCTCTTCTCCTCTCGCCTTCAATCTTTCCCAGCATCAGGGAGAAAGTTCTTCCAGTGAGTCAGTTCTTCACATCAGGTGGCCAAGGTATTGAAGCTTCAGCTTCAGCATCAGTCCTTTCAAAGAATATTCAAGCCTGATCTCCTTTAGGATGGACTGGTTGGATCTCCTTGCAGTCCAATGGACTCTCAAGAGTTTTCTCCAACACCACAGTTCAAAAGCATCAATTTGTCAGTGCTCAGCTTTCTTTATACTCCAAATCTGATAGTCACATATGACTACTGGAAAAACCTTAGCTTTGACTAGACAGACCTTTGTCAGCAAAGTAATGTATCTGCTTTTTAATATGTTGTCTAGGTTGGTCATATCTTTTTTCTTCCAAGGAGCAAGCATCTTTTAATTTCATGGCTACAGTTACCATCTGCAATGATTTCAGACACCAGAAAAATAGTCTTCTCACTGTTTCCATTGTTTCCTCATCTATTTGCCATTAATTGATGGGACCAGATGCCATGATCTTAGTTTTCTGAATGTTGTCTTAAGCCACCTTTTTCACTTTCCTCTTTCACTTTCATCAGGAGGCTCTTTAGTTCTTCAATTTCTACAAGCGTGGTGTCATCTGCATATCTGAGATTATTGATATTTCTCCCAGCAATCTTGATCCCAGCTTGTGCTTCATCCAGCCTGGCATTTTGCATGATGTACTCTGCATATGTTAAATAAGCAAGGTGACAATATACAGCCTTAACGTACTCCTTTCCCAATTTGGAACCAGTCTGTTGTTCCATGTCCAGTTCTAACTATTGCTTCTTGACCTGCATACAGATTTCTCAGGAGGCAGGTAAGGTGGTCTGGTATTCCTATATCTTGAAGAATTTGCTGTAGTTTGTTTTGATACAAATAGTCAAAGGCTTTGGCATAGTCAGTAAAGCAGAAGTAGATGTTTTTCTGGAACTCTCTTGATTTTTTGATGATCCAATGGATGTTGGCAATTCAATCTTTTGTTCCTCTGCCTTTTCTAAAACCAGCTTGAACATCTGCAAGTTCACTGTTCATGTAATGTTGAAGCCTGGCTTGGAGAGTTTTGAACATCACTTTACTAGCATGTGAGATGAGTGCAATTGTGCGGTATTTCAACATATTTTGGCACGGCCCTTCTTTGGGATTGGAGTGAAAACTGACCTTTTCTAGTCCTGTGGCCACTGCTGACTTTTCCAAATTTGCTGGCATACTGAGTGCAGCACTTTCACAGCATCATCTTTTAAGATTTGAAATAGCTCAACTGGAATTCCATCACCTCCACTAGCTTTGTTGGTAGTGATGCTTTCAAAGGCCCACTTGACTTTACATTCCACGATGTCTGGCTCTAGGTGAGTGATCACACCATCACAGTTATCTGGGTCATGAAGAGCTTTTTTGTATAGTTCTTCTGTGTATTCTTGCCACCTCTTCTTAATATCTTCTGCTTCTGTTAGGTCCATACCATTTCCGTCCTTAATTGTGCCCATGTTTGTATGAAATGCTCCCTTGTTATTTCTAATTTTCTTGAAGAGATCTCTGCTCTTTCCCATTCTATTGTTTTCCTCTATTTCTTTGCACTGATCACTGAGGAAGGCTTTCTTATCTCTCCTTGTTATTCTTTGGAACTCGGCATTCAAATGGGTATATATTTCCTTTTCCCCTTTCCCTTTAGCCTCTCCTCTTTCTCAGCTATTTGTAAGGCCTCCTCAGACAATCATTTTGCCTTTGTGCATTTCTTTTTCTTCGAAATAGTTTTGATCCCTGCCTCTTGTGCAATGTCACAAACCTCCATCCATAGTTCATCAGGTACTCTGTCTATCAGATCTAATCCCTTGAATCTATTTTTCACTTTCAATGTATAATCGTAAGGGAATTGATTAGGACATACCTGAATGATCTAGTGGTTTTCCCTACTTTCTTCAATTTCAGTCTGAATTTGGCAATAAAGAGTTCATGATCTGAGCCACAGTCAGATCCTGGTCTTTTTGCTGACTGTATAGAGCTTCTCCATCTTTGCCTGCAAAGAATATATGTAATCAATCTGATTTCGGTGTTGACCATCTGATGATGTCCATGTGTAGAGTCTTCTCTTGTGTTGTTGGAAGAGGGTGTTTGCTATGACCAGTGCATTCTCTTGGCAAAACTCTATTAACCTTTGCCCTGTTTCATTCTGTACTCCAAGGCCAAATTTGCCTGTTTCTCCAGGTATTTCTTGACTTCCTACTTCTGCATTCCACTCCCCTCTAATGAAAAGGATGTCTTTTGGGGGTATTAGTTCTTGAAGATCTTGTAGGTCTTCATAGCACCATTCAACTTTAGCTTCTTCAGCATTACTGGTTGGGGCATAGACTTGGATTACTGTGATATTGAATGGGTTGCCTTGGAAACAAACAGAGATCATTCTGTCATTTTTGAGATTGCATCCAAGTTTTGCGTTTCAGACTCTTTTGTTGACTATTTGGGCTACTCCATTTCTTCTAAGGGATTCTTGACCACAGTAGTAGATATAATGGTCATCTGAGTTAAATTCACCCATTCCAGTCCATTTTAGTTTGCTAATTCCTAAAATGTTGATGTTCACTCTTATCATCTCCTGTTTGACCACTTCCAATTTGCCTTGATTCATGGACATATCATTCCTATGCAATATTGCTGTTTACAGCATCTAACACCCATCACATCCACAACTGGGTGTTGTTTTTGCTTTGGCTCCATCCCTTCATTCTTTCTGGAGTTATTTCCCCACTGATCTCCAGTAGCATATTGGGCACCTACCGACCTAGGGAGTTCATCTTTCAGTGTCCTACCTTTTTGCCTTTCCATACTGTTCATGGGATTCTCAAGGCAAGAATACTGAAGTGGTTTGCCATTCTCTTCTCCAGTGGACCATGTTTCATCAGAACTCTCCACCATGACCATCTTGTGTGGTCCTACACGGCATGGTTCATAGTTTCATGGAGTTAGACATGGCTGTAGTCCCTGTGGTCAGTTTGGTTAGTTTTCTGTGATTGTAGCTTTCATTCTGTCTGCCCTCTGATGGATAAGAATAAGAGGCTTATGGAAGCTTCCTGATGAGAGAGACTGACCGAGGGGAGAAATGGGTGTTGTTTTGATGGGCAGGGCCATTCTCAGTAAATCTGTAATCCAATTTTCTGTTGATGGGTAAGGCTGTGTTCCCTCCCTGTTGCTTGACCTGAGGCCGAAATATGGTTGGAGTTAATGAAGATAATGGCAACCTCTTTCAAAAGGTTTCATGCACTGCTGTACTCAGTGCCCCCAACCCTGAAGCAGGCCACCACCAACCCACACCTCTGCCGGAGATTCTTGGATATTCACAGGCAAGTCTGGGTCAGTCTCTTGTGGGGTCACTGCTCCTTTCTCCTGGGTCCTGGTGCATACAAGGTTTTGTTTGTGCCCTCCAAGAGTCTGTTTCCCCAGTCCTACATAAGTTCTGGCAGCTCTACGATGGGGTTAATGGCAACCTCCTCCGAGAGGGCTTATGCCATACCCAGGTCTGCTGCATCCAGAGCCCCTGCCCCTGTGGCAGGCCAGTGCTGACCTGTATCTCCACAGGAGACACTTAAACACAGTTATGGCTCACTCCCTGGGGTCTCTGGGTCCTGGTGCACACAAGGTTTTTTTGAGCCCTCCGAGTTCTCTGGCAGGTATGGGGTCTGATTCTAAATGTGATGTCGCCCCTCCTACCATCTTGCTGGAGCCTCTCCTTGGAGCCAACATTCTCCTGTCAACAGTTGTTCAGCAGTGAGTTGTAATTTTGTAGTTTTTGCAGGAGAAGATGAGTGCACTTTGTTTAACTCCACCATCTTGTGAATCCAGTATTTGCTGAACAATAATTAAATCCATCATCCTTGCTAAACTGCTAAGGTCCCATCAATTTCAAGACCCAGGCTGTCCAATTCAGTTAACCTTATTCTAACGATGTAAGTTTCAAAAGTCAGAGTGCATCAAAATCACTGAGAATGTGTTAAAAATATAAAACAACTCAGCCCTTCCACAGTGATTCTGATTTACCACATTTGAAAACAGGGATCAGGATCTGCGTTGTTACCGATCTCACCAGCAATCACATCATAAACCAAAGTTTGAGAACCACTGGGATAGGTGTACATGGAGATCAGAGCAAGTCATGACTGAGAATAACTGTCTCCTTCTTTTCTAATTTTTATTTTTTGGCTATGCTGGGTCTTCATTGTGTGTAGGCTTTTCTCTAGTTGTGGAGAACAAGGCCTATGTTCTAGTTGTGGTGCCTGGGCTTCTCAATGCAGTGGCTCCTCTTGTAGTGGAACACAAGCTCTAGACATTTGGGCTTCCGTAGTTGCAGTTCCTGGGCTCTAGGGCACAGACTCAGTAGTTGTGGCACACAGACTTAGCTGCTCTGAGGCATGTGGGATCTTCCTGGATCAAAGATCAAACCTGTGTCTCCTGCATTGGCAGGAGGATTCCTTACCACTGACCCACCTGGGAAGCCCCCTGAGACTATGTATTCCACCCAATTCCAACATCATTTGGGGCTTCCCTGGTGGCTCAGCTGGTAAAAAAAAAAATCTGCCTGCAATGCAGGAGACCTGGGTTTGACCCTTGGGTTGGGAAGATCCCCTGGAGAAAGAAACAGCTTACTCACTCCAGTATTCTGGCCTGGAGAGTTCCGTGGACTATTCCATGGGATTGCAAAGAGTTGGACATGACTGAGGGACTTTCAATTGGATTGTAGTAGTCTATATGCTGTCTATATTGAAATGAAACTCAGACTGTAAGCAAAATATTTTTTCTCTGAAACATTAAGGATATATAGAATTATGAAACATTTCTCATCTGAATTTATACTATGCCATTTATTAGAATATACCTGAAGCAGAAAGCACATGAGTGTAGAAGAGTGAAATAAGAGTAAAAGAGGAATATTTAGGTCATACAACAGAACCACTTTTTTTTTTCTTTTTCAAAATAGAAACAGATTGTTGTACAGAATCCAGCAATTCTGGTGGAAATACTCTGCAATGGAAGCATGTTTTCCATTAACTTAAATACTGTGTTAACCTCAATCAAAAATACACTTTCTTAAACTGAATACAGAATTTGTAGGCTTGAAAAACAGTGCCTGCCATCTAAATGTGCAAAGAGTCTGAGGCAAATGACTCTGTTCCACGTGACTTTTAAAAATTATTTTGTTAAACCACAACCTAAAGCAGCATTTATTCCCCCACCAAACTAAGCACTTTCACCAAGTAGGATACCCTTGAAAACTCCCAAGTGGATTTTCCTTTCTTGCTGCTGTCTACTACCTTCGGGTCTTAAGAATACGATTTCCCTTTATTCAATAAAACTTCTCATGAAAAACCTCTCAGATACAGACAAGTTTTATCACCAAGGTTCATGGAGACTGCCATTATATGGCAGAGATCGTTATACTAAGCTAGTAAGTCCAAGAAGCATGATGGAATATCTATCCTGTTAGAAAGTGACATAACCTGTTGCAGTCTGTGTCTGATTCTCTACGGACTTTGGAGGGCTTGTTGGAGCACCTTGCTATAGAGGAGGGAGAAGCAGCATCATATGAGCCAAGGTAGAACCTTCATGGAGGGAATTGCAGTCCTTTTGGGTCTTTCCAGGGATTCATATTTTTTCCTGTGCTAAACCTTTGCCCTTGGAGGGGCCCAAAAGAATGTGGTAACTATTAATCATATCTTGGAAAAAAATGAGATCAGGCAACGGACAGAGAAGTAATAGAACACTGGAGGAAGAAAGGGTAAAGGTCCAAATAGATCCTGCCTGAAAACTCAAAGCAAAAATGAGCCTTAATTATAAGTGGAAGGTTGCAGGTTAATTATAGCACTCTTCCTCCCTTTGCAGGCAAACTCTTCCTCTGGCTACTGGACAAAAATGAGTCCCCTGTAGATGCCCAGCCCTGGAAGTAAAGAGAGACCAACTCTGTATTCATTCTACATGAAATTAACAATTTATGAGATTAGAGGAAACTTTATTTCCCAACCCAGAAGGCTGTGATGATAAATACCACCTAGATGACTGGAAATGGGGGTAGAAGGGGAATTACCTACTATTTACAATGTCCTTAGAAGCCTCAGAGTGTGTGATGTTATTTCCCAAAGGCCAAGTTTGGTACAGCATTTAGTACAGACTTCATAAATCTCAAAAGTCACTAGGACCCTTAGCTTCTTTAATTACATTTGATGGCTGTTTCCACAATCATAAACATAATCCTCTGAATTATTTCCACTCTCTGAAGATGATGGTTTTTAAGGTCACACATAAATTTGGCCTTGGTACTGATATTACTGCAGTCCATGGGGTTGCAAAGAGTCGGATATGACTAGGCAAATGAACAACAACTGATATTTATCATTTAATTTGTAAAATCTTTAAGCCAATAGATGGTCTCTTCTCTCATTTCATTGGAAAGCAGAAAGTTGTTCAGGTCCGTGACTTATTCATTCTATGTGCTGTGATGCTCTTAGTCACTCAGTCATATCTAACTCCTTGCGACCCCATGGACTGTAGCCCACCAGGCTCCTCTGTCCATCAGGATTCTTCAGATAAGAATACTGGAGTGAGTTGCCATGCCCTCCTCCAGGGGATCTTCTCAACCCAGGGATCAAATCCAGATCTCCTGCATTGCAGGTGGATTCTTTACTGTCTGAACCACCACGGAAGCCCTATCCATTCTACAGTGGACCATAAAAAGTCTAGGTCCATTGATCACATAAGTAGTCATGTCCATTTTTTTTCTTTTCTTTAACTGAAGAATCAACCCAGGAATTGAACCAGGAATCGTCTCCTGCATTGCAGGCAAATACTTTACCAACTGAGCTATCAGGCAGGAAAGCCCTAAGTGAAGAACAGTTGATTAAAATCTTGTTATTAGATTCAGGTGTACAATAAAGTGATTTAGCATACACACACATATATATATATACACACTAAATATATGTTATATTGTATATATAAACTATATTTATTAGATATGCNAAGAGTCAGTCAAGACTTATTAACTAAACAACAACATTATATATACTTTTTCAGATTCTTCTCCCTTATAGGTTATTAAAAAATATTGAGTATAGTTTCCTGTGTTATATAGTAGGTGTTTGTTGGTTATCTACTTTACATATAGCAATGTATATACGTTAATCTTAAATTCATTAATCTCCCCACCCTTTTCCCCTTTGGTAGTCAGAAATTTATTTTCTATGTCTGTGGGTCTATTTCTGTTTTGTTTATAAGTTCATTGATACCATATGATATTGTTTATATATTGAATTAAAAAAATGATTCACACCCAGTTTTCAAGATATATATTGTTTTTCAAACAGCAGAGTACAAACACTAGAGAGTAGTTCCTCTTGCAGAGCAAACTCTCAAGATGGAAGCAGAAGCTCAAATTATTAACATTCTTATTGCTTTTAAACATTTCTCTAGTTCTCTTTCATTCTTTAAAATCAAGTTTAAATCATTTGGAACTTCCTTTCATTGAGTTCCATTTGTGGAGGACAAAGTCTTTTCCTCTGGCTCTCAACCACATTCTGCCTCACTCATGAGAAATGGAATGTTTCCTGCCATATCAGTAGATAAATGATGTCACAGTCATCAGCAATTTCAGCCACCATGGAAGGTGAGCTGGTGAATCCTAAGAGAATTCAGGAATGAAAGAATACCTGCTATCTAGCAGCTGTCAGACTGCAGCCACTCCCTATGGTGGTCCCTGAGGACACTCAGGATGTGAAAACACAGGATACTAGACCCAGACACGTGAGGTGCATATCAAAAAAGATGATTTCAGTGAGCCAGACTCTTGTATTTTCCCATACATAGAGAATGCTAAACTCCTTAACTTGAGGTAGCTGGTTTTCCTCTGATTAACAATACTCTTTTGACATTCAGGCTTGTCCCTTTTGCTGCAAAACTACCACATAAACTGGCACAATCATACCTCCACTCTCAGCCTCCTCAGAGCAGTTCTTTCAGGGTTACTTGAAATGATGCCTCCTGGATTTGAGATCCTGAAATTGCCGCCAATACATAATTCTCAACTTCTAGGCTGTGAATCTTTTTTAAAGTCTACACTCGGATTAACAAGTGTGCCATGTACCAATCTATAAGAGATGCTATAAATCCCTGAGACACTAAATTCCCACTAGAAATTTTAGACGATAGAGGAAGTAGCATTTTCCAGGGAGAGGACCACATATGTTTAGAAGAATTTCATTATTTGTGGCCAAGAAGATTCTAGGTGAATCCTAGAATTGGACATAAAGGCTGTCTGGAAAAAAATGCACAACCTAAAAGTTGAGAGTTATGTTTTATTTGGCAGAAATTCTTAGGATTTCTAGCTTGGGTGGCAGCATCTCAAATAACTCTGAGAAACTGCTCCAAAAAGGAACAGGGAAAGTCAGAATATATAGGAGTCTTTGCAACAAAATACAAAGAAACCAGACATCTCAAGTTAAGAAATTGACCACTTTTCTATGTGTGGGAAGATGTAAGAATCTGGGCTTTGATATGCATGCACCTCACCTATGGGGGCCAGTGTTCTGTGTTTCCTCATCCTGAGTCCCCTCTGGGTGCACCATTGAGAATGGCTGCAGCAGCTATTGGCTAGGTGGGCTGGGCAGTAGGCAGCATGTTTATCTCCATTCTGAGCTCCCTCAGGGATCACCACCGAGGTGGTTCTAATGTAATGGCTTGATGATTGCTGCATCCTTCGTTTACTGATATGGCAGGCAACATTTTAGTTCTCAATGCTTATTCAACTCAGATACACAGATGACGCCACCCTTATGGCAGACTATGAAGAAGAACTAAAGACGTAATGATGAAAGTGAAAGAGGAGAGTGAAAAAGTTGGCCGAAAGCTCAACATTCAGAAAACTAAGATCATGGCACCTGGTCCCATCACTTCATGGAAATAGATGGGGAAACAGTGGCTGACTTTATTTTTCTGGGCTCCAAGGTCACTGAGGATGCTGATTGCAGCCATGAAATTAAGACGCTTATTCCTTGGAAGAAAAGTTATGACCAACCTAGACAGCATATTAAAAAGCAGAGACATTACTTTGTCAACAAAGGTCCATCTAGTCAAGGCTATGGTTTTTCCAGTAGTCATGTATGGATGTGAGAGTTGGACTATAAAGAAAGCTGGGCACTGAAGAATTGATGCTTTTGAACTGCAGTGTTGGAGAAGACTCTTGAGAGTCCCTTGGACTGCAAGGAGATCCAACCAGTCCATCCTAAAGGAGATCAGTCCTGGGTGTTCATTGGAAGCACTGATGTTGAAGCTGAAACTCCAGTACTTTGGCCACCTCATGCGAAAAGCTGACTCATTGGAAAAGACCCTGACGCTGGGAAAGATTGAAGGCAGGAGGAAAAGGGGATGACAGAGGATGAGATGGTTTGATGGCATCACCGACTCAATGGACATGAGTTTGGGTAGAATCTGGGAGTTGTTGATGGACTGGGAGGCCTGGTGTGCTACAGTCTATGGGGTCTCAAAGAGTTGAACATGACTGAGTGACTGAACTAAACTAAAGAGGGTTGCAGGGAGGATCTTGTTTGGTTGAAGAAGAATAAGCAAATTTGGGCCCAGAGCTGAATACCCTTAACAACAGAGAAGAGAGTGGACTCTGCCATGAAGTAGCCCTCCTCCTCTGCCATCACCCAGGCAGTATTCTGCCCCTTCTCTAAAACAAATACAGGGTAAATATTTAAAGGCAAGCAGTATAGAGCAGTGCCACATTAGCAGGCTGCCCAGGGCAGCCAATGTTTCAAGGCAACAGAACACCCTGTTGTTTTTTTCTCTCTCCTTGGCCCCTGCTCTCTCTTTTCATTTCTCCCTGTTTGTTTTAATTAAAGAAATTGAAACCCCAAAGCTTCCCTCACAGATGTGAACTAAATCTCTGCTCTTCCCTTAATCTCATATTTCCTGATTCAACTGAGCAAACAAAGCTCTCTACTTATAACCAGCTGATCCTGGCATTTTTATTCCTCCTTCCACACACTAAAGGTAAAGAAAGGAGAAGGAGGAGGAAAAAGAACAGAAAGAAAACATAAATATCATCTAGGTGTTTTACCAATCATTTAAGTCAGATCCTTCATTATTATTTTCTCCAGTCAGAAATTTGTCTGACATTGTTTCTCTCATGCTGTTTTAAGTAGATTTAAAACCACTTTTTCACTCCAAAAAAGAATTTTAGGATACACTGATACTCTCAGCACCAGTACTAACTCAAATACTTAAAAATGAGCCAGTCATATCACTTAAAGAATCTAGATAAGTTTAAAAAAAAAAAGAAAATGCTAAAATGTCTCCTGCATTATGATTGCTAAAATTTTTCAGAAACTTGAAAAGAAAACACTCATTAGACAAACCCACTTAGATACTGTACCTTGAATGATATGTAGGATTCACAGGAGCTTAATTCATTCAGGTAGGAAAACAGAATAACTCTATGAGTCAGAATGTCTGGCCCCTCTAGAGATGAACAAGAGGTTCCCTCTACCATCTAGCTCCTTGTTTACTCACTTGCATTATTTTACTTTTTTTTTAATCACTAGATTTTAGTGCTTGAGAGTTCTTTACCAGAGCCAGTAACTCTGAGTGATTCACTAACAACTTAGGACCCTCGGAGCTAGACTGCACTGATAAATTATAGGAAGCCTGCACCCCATGTGATTTTAGCCCAGTTACCAAGTGCTTCAAATCAAATGACTGTTCCTCCATGACTGCCACATGGAAGAAGATACAATGGGCAGTTCCTCAGTTTTATAGTGTTAACTACAAACTGGTACTGCCATCTGTCTACAAGGATTAAATCATGTGCGGCTGCAGCTGCTGACCTTCAACACCCCTGAAAGGAGTTCCGGGTGGAGAACAGAAACGAGCCACGCTGTGCTCTGGGAAAAGCTGGTAAGATAGGTCTTCAGATAGTTAGATATTCTGGGGAGCCAATTTTCTGAGCCCAATTCTTATATCTCCTTACACCTAGGAAAGCACTAAAATCCTTTATGATGATTCTGTTCCTTGTGACTAGCAAAAACCTGCAAAAAAATAAAATAAAATAAAAATGTGACTGACTGCATATATGCCCCCTTCACCAAAATCACATGTACACTAATCTTCCCCCCTACCCCTTCCTCTTAGGACCAGTTCTAAGCACTATATGAGGTGGTGTCTCCTGGGCAATAGTCCTCATTTTGCCCCAAATAGAACTTAACTTTTAACTCTCATGTTGTGTTTTGTTTTGTTTTTTTCTTGTCTACAATAGGCAAGTTTCATAGAAGTTAAGTAGTAAACTTCTACTGCCATAACCAATATATTTCTTTAAACATGATGTTCCAGAAGGAAAACTGATAGGCCCCAAACTGGCAGATGCACAAATTATTTCAGGCAGACCATAGTCTGATTCATCCCAATCCCAATGCCCATCTTTCAGAAAAACCACATTTTATTTAATTGTTTTTAAATACTTGAATATCCAAAGTGGCGACCAACAAGATGGTCAGTGGTGGGAGGAGGGTACCCATCACTGACAATGGACAGAGGACAAGTTGAACAGAAATATATACTACAAAACAGAAACAGACATGATGCTTGTCAGTCTTGTTCTGGACTTGACTTTAAGATTCTAAGGATTAATAATGCATTTTAGGGGCTTCCCAGCTGGTTCAGTTCGGTTCAGTTCAGTTGCTCAGTCATGTCTGACTCTATGCGTCCCCATGAATCGCAGCACACCAGGCCTCCGTGTCTATCACCAACTCCCAGAGTTTACTCAAACTCATGTCTATCGAGTCGGTGCTGCCATCCAGCCATCTCATCCTCTATCGTCACCTTCTCCTCCTGCCCTCAACCTTTCCCAACATCAGGGTCTTTTCCAATGAGTCACCTCTTCGTATCAGGTGGCCAAAGTATTGGAGTTTCAGCTTTAGCATCACTCCTTCCAATGAACACCCAGGACTGATCTCCTTTAGAATGGACTGGATGGATCTCCTTGCAGTCCAAGGGACTCTCAAGAGTCTTCTCCAACACTGCAGTTCAAAAGCATCAATTCTTTGGTGCTCAGCTTTCTTCACAGTCCAACTCTCACATCCATACATGACCACTGGAAAAACCATAGCCTTGACTAGACAGACTTTTGTTGGAAAAGTAATGTCTCTGCTTTTTAATATGTATCTAGGTTGGCCATAGAGGTAAAAATCCACCTTCCAGTGCAGGAGATGCAAGAGACACAGGTTCAGTCCCTGAGTTGAGAAGATCCTCTAGAGAAGGAAATGGCAACCCACTACAATATTCTTGCCTGGAAAATTCCATGGACAGAGAACCCTGGCAGGCTACAGTACTTGGGGTCACAAAGAGTTGAATATGACTGAGCACACCTGATGTGTTTTAAAGGAGGTAGGAATATATAACTTTTTCCTCCCAATCTTGGGATCAACTTGGGGTTTATTTACGGCTTGCTTTCCAACTAATACGGTGGATTTTCAGGGATGGATAATCTAGTTGGGAGGCGGGAAATCACAAACCTTGAATATAAATCCATCCTTGGGGACTGAGAACAGAGAGTTGAAAACTCATCTTAGTTCCTGTGGTATTGGAGCATTTTTTAACTTGGAACCAGAGAGAGTTTTCCTCACCTGCAGAGAAGAGAATAAAAATAATCCAAAATGTAACATCTCTGTTAACAGTTCCCTGCAGGGCCTGGAGCTGCTACAGGAAGTGTCTCATTTGAGTCTGAGGTGCCTCATTTTCCAAAGCCAGCCCCCACCCCTCAAGGCCGGCTGGGCACTACACTGCCTCCTGGAACTCACTCTCACACAAAATGGAATGCTGCAAGGCTTAACCCCGATTCCAGTGTGTGAGCTTTCAGAGTCAGGGCCGACGCTGCAGCAACAGATCAAGGAGAGGGGTCAGGGCAGGGAGGGAAGTGTCGGATCTGGAACAAACTGACCTGGTGTCAATTTTCTAAGAGAGTTACGAGTGTACGTGCTCAGTCGTGTCCAACTCTGTCACCACACGAACCGTAGCCCACCAGATTTCTCCGTCCATGGGATTATCCAGCAAGAATACTGGTGTGGATTGCCCATTCTTCCTCCAGGGGATCTTCCTGACCCAGGGATCGAACCTGTGTGTCCTGCATTGCAGGTGGATTCTTTACCATTGAGCCACCAGGAAAGCTTCATGGCAGCCTTAAAAAGCACCACAGACTGCGTGGCTCACACAGAGGAAATGTATTGTCCCACCATTCTGGAGGCTGAAAGTCCACAGTCAAGGTGTCCACAGGGCTGGTTTCTTCTGAGGCCTCTCTCCTTGGCTTGTAAATGGTTGCTTTCTCCCAGTATCTTCCTATGATCTTCCCTCTGTAACTCTGAGTCCTAATCTCCTCTTCTTTCAAGAAATCAATCATATTACCTTGTGGCTTACTCCACAGAACTCATTCGAATTCAATTTTCCCTTTAACAGTCACATTCTGAGGTACCAAATATTAGGGGTTTCGACATATAAATTTTGTGAGAACATAATCCAGCTCACAATGACTGGAATCTCCAGTGGACCACTAACGCACCTGGGCTCTAAGTCTCCAGGTCAGCTTCCCTCACCACCTCGATGACCAGGTACCAGTGGACCTGGCTCAATTATACAAGGAATGGTGTTGGGGACTTGACCAGTCATGACTTTTGTGTCCCCAAAGCAACAGAATCAGCAAGCAAAGATAGGTGAAGGACAGCAAAATCAATCATTTCCCAGGAAGTCATAAAAGGCCAGAGTAGCAACTCCCACTTTCTTGTAAATTTAGCAAAAGTCTAGAGTAAAGGGAAGAAGAAAAAAATATACTAAAGGTGCAGAAGACTTAAGAACCCACTGATTCTGAAAATTAAATATCACCTGCAGTTGCAAACTTACCTAAGCCCGTTTGGTTTTGCACACTTAGATTCTTGGGCACCCAAGAAGGCTGAGACAGCAAAAGTTCACTATTGTCCCACATCTGGCTATGCAATTTTAATGGAAACAAAACTTAGTCAAATTCCTTCATACAGACAGACATCTACTAATAAATACTTATAAACAAGAAAGTGTAAAAGAGTTTATGTGACTTGTTCTGCATGCTATATGAAGCCCTTTTAGTGGTCATGATATGAAAGATTCATCTGAAGCAGACTCAATAAGATTTCAGAGGCAGGATTCTATTCTCAGAGAGAACCATGCAATCAGAAGTTCTAAACTGATGTCTGAACTGAGAACTAATTAGGATATCAGATATGACTATCATCCAAAAAAAAAAAAAAACTATTTCAGACTTCCATAGAGTTTTATACCCTTTTCCAAAGAATAGAAGCTAATCACCATATGTTCAAAATATGTTTGATTTCTTTCATGAGAGCTAAAGCCTATTTCTAACATACATCATGCTAACAAACAAAAGATTCAGCAATGGAAACCCAAATTTGGAATCAATGTGCTAATTGGTAAAGCATACATAGTTAATCAAAAGGATACAAAAAAAACAGGGGGTAAGAGGGGAGGGATAAATTGGGAGATTGGGATTGACATATTAACACTACCATATATAAAACAAGTGACTAATAAGGATCAATATAGTACAGCGCAGGAAACTCTATTTGCTCAATATTGGTATTGATGTAAATGGGGAAGCAGTCTTAAAAAAGAGTGGATATATGTATATGTATAACTGAATCAGGGCTTCCCTGGTGGCTCAGATGGTAAAGAATCTGTCTGCAACGCCTGAGACCCAGGTTCCATTCCTGGGCTGGAAAGATCCCCCGGAGAAGGGAATGACTACTCACTCCAGTATCCTTCACTGGAGAATTCCATGGAGAGAGGAGCCTAGTAGACTACAGTTCATGGGGTTGCAAAGAGTCAGACATGACTGAGCAACAAACATTTTCACTTTTCATAACCGAATCAGTTTGCTGTACACCACCTGAAATGTAACACAACATTGTAAATCATATTCCAATACCTATATTCCAATAAAAAAGGGTTTTTTAAATCATTTAGAGCATTTTTTAAGGATATAGAACAAAAGATCATGCAGAAGCTTCCAGAGTGGGTCCACTGTCACATAACACTGCCTACCATTATGGATATCCTGCCAGCAGTGTATCTGACCACAGGGAAAGTCAAAGGCTAACTAACTGCACATACCAAATGTCAAGGGTGGTATATATTTAAGGTCAATTACAGAGCCTGTAATGCCTCTGTATTGCAGCTATACAAATTCATGCCACAACAATAGAGAACTCACAGCAGCAGGGGGCAGGCCTCCCGGGTCTGATTTTCGGATTGTCACATTGGACATGCCATCTCTTGGGCTTCCTTTTCCTCATGCAGAAAATAAAGGGATTGACAGAGCAAATGTCTGCAGGACCTTTAGGTTTTTATGGAAGAACTCGAAGATTCTACAATCTTGCCACTCACTTGTTTAGGCAGTTAAACTATTTATAACGCATTTTTTTAAGAAAGAAAACTAGTACTACCAGAATAACTTGTTGCTATTCAGATCTTAGAATAAAATTTCTCTAGCCACTTACATAAATGATGCCTAAATATATTGTAAATGTGATTGAGGAGATAAGTTGTAACTCAACAATTTTTAGACCTAGGCATGTTAACTCATGCAAGAGTACGTGAGGAAGGATAGGACTGCAGAACGTGTGAGTGCGCTCAGTTGCCCATATGCATACTCAGTCGCGTCCACTCTGCAACCCTACGGGCTGTAGCCTGCCAGGCTCCTCTGCCCATGGAATTTTCCATGGCAAGAATACTGGAGTGAGTTGCCATTTTCTTCTTCAGAGGATCTTCCTGACCCAGGGATTGAACCTGCATCTCTTGTGCCTCCTGCATTGCAGGCAGATTCTTTACCGCTGCGTCACCTGGGAAGCCCTAACACACTCAGTTAGATCCCAGGAAAGAGCTTGAAGATAACTGCTTAACTGACAGTTATGTACGAGAAAGTGAATGCCTAACACTTTGTCACTTATTGTAAGTTCTAGCTAAAGTTTTCCTTTTTATTTTCATTATAAAGTTATTAAAATTCTTGGGGTGGTGACCCAAATAGGAAGGAAATTCAAAAAAGAAGATGTATGTAAACATATAGCTGATTCACTTTTCTGTACAGCAGAAACTAACACAACACTGTAAAGAAACTATATTCCTATAAACATTTTTTAAAAATAAAATATTAAAAAGTTAAAAAAAACAAATAAAAATTTTAATTTAAAAAAAGTCTTGGGATCTTCTTAGTTAAGAACAAATCTCCTAAAGCCAAATGTGGATATGTATTGCCAGTTAAAAATAAAATTTCAAAAAAAGTTGTTGATAGCTATGATGAATTGATGAGGCTCAAGCTAAACTATCCACATGTCCAATTATCACCAGCTGATTTTTCAACAAGAGTTGACTTCAATTACAGCAGTATATCCAGTGAAAGAAGCATCTCTCAAATTTACACAATACATCTTGAAGACAGCAAGTGTGATGGCACATTGCCCAGGCCTTCAGTGGGTTTTACACAGTAAAATTTTGCAAAATAATTTTTAATCCTGGCAGGCTCCTGTATAAATCTGACATAAAATACAATGAACATATAACAGAGTCTCAGATTTTTTCTTTTTTATCTTGACATATCATTGATTTACAGTTTCACTAGCTTCAGATGTACAGGCATGATTCAGTTATATATAATTGAATATGTACATATATTACATATACATTCTTTTTTGAATTTTTTTCCTTATAGGTTATTACAAAATATTGAGTAGAGTTCCCTGTGCTATACAGTGCACGCTTGTTGTTTATTTTATATATAGTAGTGTGTTTATGTTCATTCAAAGCTCCTAATTTATCCCAACCCCCTTTTCTTTTTGGTAACTATAAGTTTGCTTTTTTATGTCTGTGGGTCTATTTTTGTTTTGTATATAAGTTCATTTGTACCTTTTTTTTAAATTCCACATATCAGCAAATATATAAATATTATATGTTTATTTTTTATCATATATTTGTCTTTGTTATATATCATATGTTTGCCTTATTTCACTTAGCATGATAATCTCTAAGTCTATCCTTGTTGCTACAAATGACATTTTTTTTTCTTTTTATGGCTGAGAAATATTCCGTGTGTATGTGTATATGTATATATGTGTGTATATATATATATATCTGTCGATGGACATTTAGGTTGCTTCCATGTCTTGGCTGCTATAAATAGTGCTACAATGAACATTGAGGTGCACAGATTTTTTTCAACAGTAATTGAATAGTCAATTTATAGGAAAGCATATGCAAACAATATTTAAATCTAATAATAAAAGTGCATTAACATTTGTATTCATATGCTGGTCTATTGCAAGTCAAGGGGAAACTATTAGAAAAAGTTTACTATGTTTCGGACTCTTGACATCAACAGCAGGCCAACTGGGATATGTGCATGGCGATGGAGTGGACTTTGTTTAGTTAATTGCTTATCCCCACCAAATAGAACAGTGCCTGGCACATAGTAGCTGCTCAATAAATTTTTGCTGTATGGATAAATGAATAAGAAGGTTGACACGAATATACTTAGCTTCATTGTCAAAGCTCGGAGAAGAATCCAGATATGTGCATTACACATACTTGACAAACTGGTTCTAAGACTGAAATCTTTATGCTATGGCTAAAGGAGATTATAGGCTTTTGTGGCTGCCTCCATTTTGTTTATTTCGTATGATATACAAATGAATCCAGTAAAAATATCTCACCAGCAAAATACCGAACCCACACACAATAAGGAAATATTTATTGAGTAGACAAGGGCTTTACCAACTATGCCTCATGGACCAAATCCATCTAAATCCATTAATTTATGTATCATCTATGTTCTTTTGGACTGCAATGATAAAATTCAATATGGAGATGATATGGCCTACAAAACTGAAAGTATTTACTATGTTTTAAAGGAAAACTTTGCTCACCTCTTGTGTAGATCAACTTTAATATACCACAAATAAGTTAGAAAAAAAATTCATAACTATACTAGAAGGTAATGGCAGGAAAACCAGAGTGTCAGCTGTTATAAAAGCTCTCACCAAAATGGATTCAAGCAGACGTATCCTATGAATCCATAACTCACCACAAACAATGAACCTTGGTGGCTCAGACGGTAAACCATCTGCCCGCAATGCGGGAGACCTAAGTTCGATCCCTGGGTGAGGAAGATCCCGTGGAGAAGGAAATGGCAACCCCCTCCAGTACTCTTGCCTGCAAAATTCCATGGACTGGGGAGCCTGATAGGCTACAGTCCATGGGGTCGAAAGAGTCGGACACGACTGAGCAACTTCACTTTCACTTTCATGTTTTATTAAGGCATGACTTTTTATTGCAAATGATTTAAGAGTTACTTGGGCTTCCCTCGTAGCTCAGTTGGTAAAGAATCCGCCTGCAAAGCAGGAGACCCCAAAGAGAGACCCTGGTTTGATTACTAGGTCAGCAAGATCCCCTGGAGAAGGGATAGGCTATTCACTCCAATATTCTTGGGCTTCCCTTGTGGCTCAGCTGGTAAAGAACCTGCCTGCAATGTAGGAAATGGCAACCCACTCCAGTGTTCTTGCCTGGAGAATCCCAGGGACGGTGGAGCCTGGTCGGCTGTCGTCTATGGGTCGCACAGAGTCAGACACTACTGAAGCGACTTAGCAGCAGCAGCAGCAGCAGCAATGTAGGAGACCTGGATTCGATCCCTGGGTTGGGAAGATTCCCTGGATGAAGGGAAATCTACCCACTCCAGTATTCTGGGCTGGAGAATTCCATGGACTGTACAGTCCATGAGGTTGCAAAGAGTAGGACACAACTGAGCGAATTTCACTTGCACTTCAGAGTTATAGAAACAAAAGCAGTAAATTTCAGAATTTACTTTTTTATATCTACATTTTTTACTATTCTTAGACAAAGTTAAATTATTTCTGATAAGAAAAAAAATTTTTGGAGTTTTTTTCTCTAAAGAAAGGTAATCATAGTTGGTAAATATCTTTCTAATTTCACAAGAAGGTGCCAGTTTTCATGTCTCAATTACTTTCTAGCCTTTATATTTGTAAAATAAGAGACAAATACAGAAAAATATACAAAACAAATGCATAAGGTAAAAACACCTGTGCAGGCAGAATTCTAAGGATGTCCTTCCAGGATTCTGGTCCCCTGATTATTCAATCAAATACCAGTCTAAAAAATAATAATAATAATAATACCAATCTAGATATTGCTGTGACTTTGGTGATGGAATTAAGTTTATTCATCAGTTGACCTTAAAATAGGGAGCTTACCCTGGATTATCAAGATGGGACCAATATAATCATATAAACTCTTAAAAATGAAAGAGGAAAGAGAAAAAAGAGTTTCAGGGGAAGGAGAAATCAGAGAGATTTAAAGCACAAAAAGAATGAAACCCAGTAGTGCTGTTTGAAGATGGAGGGGCAGTGTAATAAGAATGTGGGTAGTGTTGAGAAGGTGGGAGGGACTCCTGATTGACAGTTAGCAAAGAAACAGGATTCTCAATGCTGCAGCCACAAGGAACTAAATTCTGCCAAAAGCTTGAATCAGCTTGGAACCCCCAGGTAGGAGCCCAGCTGACCAAGAATTTTCTTTTAGCCTTGTGACCCTCTGCTATGGATCTCTAGATTCCTACCTGGACTTGTGACCTACAGAACTGTGAAAGAATAAGTTTTGTTGTTTTAAGCCTATATATATATATATATATATATTTCTACACACACACACGCGTATAGGTAATTTGCCTATGGCAACAATAGGAGACTAATCCACTGAAAGCCTGACCTGAGTCAAGAAATATTTTGCCAGCTACCCAGAACTCCCTCCCTGTGGCCCATCCCAAACACAGCCACCTCTCTCCTGCCTTCTTGCATTTTATAGTCTTATCATCAACGTGACAAACTCCAGATGCTTTCTTTAGTTTAGTCTTACCCAATCTTGTTTTAAAAAAGGAACATATCTACTAAGTCACTTTCAATCTTCAGTGTCCCTCTTCATCCTCTTCTTTCCCACTCATTGTTTCTGTAAAAAACACAGGCTCTTTAACTTGTCTTCTTTCCCTCAGTCTGAATTTTGTTGGTTGCATATGCACAGTGCAGTTCACACCAAGCTTCTCTGCCCCCTCTACTTCCTGCAAATTAGCAGCTGAGTCCAGAGCCATGATCAATCTCAAATTTGAGACCTTTGGCAAGACTATACGTAGCAAAGAATTATTTCATCTGAAGGCACGTCATGTCTGACTTTGTCTCTTGTGAGAGCAGCACAATGCTTCGACCTGTATTTCACATGTGTTGCAAACTGGTGATATTATAATTCTATCAGATCTTTTTATGTATTTACTGGAATACTCTGTACAAAGATGCTTCTCATCTACTATTTGTTACCCAACACTTCATGTGGGAAAGACAGACTAAACGCTTGATTCTTCCTTTTTCTAAACTAGTTTTCAAGACAATGAATGGATTCTCTATTATCTTCCCAAAATGACCAATTATTTCTTTTAATTATGAATTTAAGGATTTAAATACATTTGATGAGTCCACTCTATGGCAATTAAAATCTCTATTAAAACTCACATTGTCCCTGGGTAAACATATTGCTGATTTGTGTTGATGTTTGGTAGAAACCAAGACAATACTGTAAAGCAATTATCCTTCAATTAAAAATAAATAAGTTAAAAAACACCCTCAAATTGTCTCATCCTTTACTATTGAGGTGGCCTCTTTAAATTGGCTCCTGGTGGTCCCTAGCCCAGGTGGTCCCTAATGGCTTCCTTGAATCTGGGGAAAGTTGGCTGTTTTTTGCATTTCCTGCCTTGGAACCTGGAATCAGCTATTCCTCCAAGAAGCCTTAGTTTCCTGAAAGGGGAAGTAGGATTTCAATACTACATTCTAGGTGATGGGATTAATGATATTTTTAAAAACTGGAACAAGTTCAACTTGGCAATATACAGTTAGTGATATTACTATGATTCAGCAGTAGATAAAGTGTCAACAACAATGTTAAAATATGAAATTTGAATCCAACATGCAAAACAAATACATTTTACCCTTTTGAAACAACCTGTGAATATGTGACAACACTGGAAGTAGCTGAGATTTTTTTTAATGACTTTGTTGAACATTTCATAACTTTAAAAAAATAATATATATTTTCACAAATTTAATTTTAAATTGGCCCAAAAAATCGTTCATCAACTTTCTCCAAGTTTCAAATTTTATCACACAGGAATCAAGGAAGTTGCTAAACATTATCATGATTTTAGTTAGGAACAAATTTCCTATTATTCTCCTCTGAGTCTTCCAAAACAGTTTAATCAAAAGTACAGAGGTTAAATATGTAAATTTTAAAGTCAAAATTATAGTCATTAGTTAAACCAACTTTTAACTAAGAAAGCATATCAAGCATGTTATTTACAGTACAAGCTGACCCGTAAAGACTCTTTCCAAATCTGAAATTCCATGACTCTATATAGCTATTAAACTAATTTCAGCAAATGTTTGAGAGACTACTAAACAGTGAAAGTGAAGTTACTCAGTCGTGTCTGACTCTTAGCGACCCCATGGACTGCAGCCCACCAGGCTCCTCCATCCATGGGATCTTCCAGGCAAGAGGACTGCAGTGGGGTGCCATTGCCTTCTCCTACTCTAGATACTAGCTATTTCTAATAGAAGGGAAAAAAATAAAGGTTGAAGAAGAAAGCAAAGTAATTGCCCTCAAGAATCATAGGTTATAATGTACAAAAATATAACCTAATTAACCTAATATTTAAAATAAAATATAGAGATGTATAATATTATTAATAATTCCATCCTAGAAATATATATACTCTATAAATGTTACTATAATTAAAGTAAACCAAAAATAGAAAATCAAACAGTACACATATTTTGATATTAATTTTTTTTAACAAAAGTATCATAAAAGCAACCAGAGAAGTCTAAAAGACAAGCTAAAACATTAATAGTACGTTTTTATGTATTTTAAATATTTTAATTCTGAATTCATTCTTTAATGAATTGTTAAAGTTAATAATGTCTTAATTTTAATAAAATGTTAGGTAGTTTAGAATAGAAAAAAGGAGTCCAGCAATGGTGGTGGCTAAAAGACAAGGAAGGGAAAAACCTGCGAAAATAGAACAAAGGAAGGTCTGAGGACCAGAGAGAGGACCTCAGGTAGAACAAACAGCACTCCTGGCTAGCCTAGTTTACATAGGGCAGGCCCAGAGGGAGGAAAAGACACATTAAAAAGAGGAGCCAAAGGGCCGAGGGCCCCTCTCTCCCATGAGCGTGCGCTCGCTCGCTCTTTCTCGCGTCACGTCTTTTGGGTCAGCATGCCCTCACGCCTCAAGGATGTATTTTCCTTTATTTTCTAAATGAAACCGATCTGTCTGAGAACTATAACACGGACTGTCCAAGAGCTGTGATGCCCCGAGGGCTATCACATTTTCCACACAAGAACGTGTACTTGAATGTTTATAGCAACATAACGCATGCTAGTCAAAAAGTGCAAACAACTTAAATATCCATCAACTGATGAATGGTAAATGGATATCTCAATGCCAAGGAATGTTCTTCCTTAATAAAAACAATGAAATACTAATACACATTACAATATAATGAACAGATGGGGAGTGACTGTTATTGGGTACTGGGTTTCTTTATGGGTGATAAAAATGTTCTGGAATTAGATAGTGGTGGTCACACAACTTTATGCAAATACTAAAATCCATTTAAATGTACACTGATTTTATGGTTGTGAATTATATCTCTATTAATAATGAAAAGATATATATATACCATATTTCCTGTGAGGAGCAAATAATTCGTTCAACAAATGTGTAGCTTTTATAGAAAGTGAAAGTGTAAGTCTCAGTCATGGTCCGACTCTTTGCAACCCCATGAACTATACAATCCATGGAATTCTCCAGGCCAGAATACTGGAATGGGAAGCCTTTCCCTTCTCCAGGAGATCTTCCCAACCCAGGGATTGAACTGAGGTCTCCCACATTGCAGGCGGATTGTTTACCAGATGAGTCACAAGGGAAGCCTAAGAATACTGGAGTGGGTATCCTATCTCTTCTCCAACAGATCTTCCCAACCCAGGAATCAAACTGGGGTCTCCAGCGTTGCAGGCAGATTCTTTACCAACTGAGCTATCAGGGAAGCTTTTATAGAGATCTATACAAGTGAGAGTCCCTTGGACTGCAAGGAGATCTAACCAGTCCATTCTAAAGGAGATCAGTCCTGGGTGTTCTTTGGAAGGAATGATGCTAAAGCTGAAACTCCAGTACTTTGGCCACCTCATTCGAAGAGTTGACTCATTGGAAAAGACCCTGATGCTGGGAGGGATTGGGGTCAGGAAGAGAAGGGGACGACAGAGGATGAGATGGCTGGATGGCATCATTGACTCGATGGACGTGAGTTTGAGTGAAGTCCGGGAGCTGGTGATGGACAGGGAGGCCTGGCGTGCTGCAATTCATGGGGTCTCAAAGAGTCAGACATGACTGAGTGACTGAACTGAACTGAACTGATACAAGTGAGAAGCTGAGTGGAATCAGGAAAGTCTACAAAGAAAGTAGCATTTGTGAGGGGTCTTAGATATGAAAGCATGGCAACATCTGCCAAAATTTTAGCAAGCATGGCAAATTATTGAAGTGAATGTCATCATAGCAATAAGGGCTTGGCTATAATATGATTTGTAACATTTTTAACCTAACAAGTCTTCATTTCTAAGCCAACAGTTGGAGACTAAAAATTTCTGCTAAGTAGCAGGTATTGATAAGCCCCCCAAAAAATGAGAAATTTTATAGATTGTACATGTTTCTTAACCCAAATCTCTGATTCTCCTTCCACATTTCCACTGCACAAAATATTGAAATGACACCCATGCATGCCAAAGCCTGCCAAGGGTAAACATTTTTATCTTTTGGAAATCACATTTTGTACTAGCAGAACGTGTAGAAAAGCATGTCTTCTTTATCATGTAAAGCACTGAAAGTGCTCATCAGTCCAGCTGGTTTACATAATGGAACTTGCCTTGTGCATGGCAGCCACATGTTTGCAATCTCATCCATCTCGGATGTTCATGTATCAATCACTTTTCATATGCTGTCAGAAAGAATGAAGAAAAGCTTCCAATTCTGTCTCTTTTAAATACTGCTTGGCTCAATTAAAACTCAACATGGATTTTTCACTTCTTTATTTACCCAGTCAAAAGTGAACTGTTTTTTGAAATATTTCAGAAAGTGTGCCCATTTAAAGATTGACTTACAAACCTAGAGGTAGTAAATGGTGTAACAAACATTAAATTGTTACCAAAAATACAACTATTCAGCTATTGTGATAGTTAGAAATGCATTTCCAAAGGCAGATTTTTGAGAAAATGAATCACTTTTCTAACCATCAGCCTGGTCAACAATTTCTTGATCAATTCCATTCCTTAAGCACATTGAACCTTTCTGCTAGGTATGTTCTGTGGTTCATTTTCTGTTTTCTTTTCATTCTTTTAATGGTTAATGTACATTTTTGCCTTGAATTGTAGACTGTCCAAACTCCAAAGTTTTCTGTGACCTAATTTCAGGAATGTCTTAGGTCAACGTGCAGCCATATTGTTTAATTAGTGTAGGCATCATCCTTGAATGCTCTAATACTGTTAGGAAACAGCAATGGAAAGTACAGATTTTGTAACATGGCAATAAAAAGTCATCCACATTACAGGCTCTTCTTAAAATTCTCCAGAGCCTCCTTTCATCATTGCTGGTTAAAGTCTTAAATCTTAGTGTGGTCCAAACCAGCCAGCCTCTGGCCACTGTTTAGCTTTCTTGTCCTCTTGACACACACTAGAACATAGCTATGCTTGCATTTCCTACCTATTTAATCTGGCTATTTTTTTTTTAATGTTCTCTCTGCTGGGACATCTATCTCTTCCCAGTTCCTCTGAGTAATTCCTTCTTGTTCAAGACTTAACATTGGAAAACTTCATTCATCTTTCTCTTCCTAATGAGTGGGTCTGAGTCAGATATGAAGGTCAATGCCATGCCTTTTTATCTTATCTTTCCTTTCCCCAAGATACTGCTTTTGAGTAATATTTTTTCTAATTGAATGAATTATACGCTAACAAACATATATTTGGCAGCATATGCAGGTTAGAAGTGGCACTCGGTTCAGTCAGTTGCTCAGTCATGTCCAACTCTTAGCGACCCCATGAACTGCACCACGCCAGGCCTCCCTGTCCATCACCAACTCCCAGAGTTTATCCAAACTCATGTCCATTGAGTCAGTGATGCCATCTAACTATCTCGTCCTCTGTCGTCCCCTTCTTTCCAGCATCAGGGTCTTTTCAAATGAGTCAGCTCTTCACATCAGGTGGCAAAAATATTGGCGTTTCAGCTTCAACATCAGTCCTTCCAATGAACACCCAGGACTGATCTCCTTTAGGATGTACTGGTTGGATATCCTTGCAGTCCAAGGGACGCTCAAGAGTCTTCAGCAACACAGTTCAAAAGCATCAATTCTTCAGCACTCAACTTCCTTTACAGTCCAACTCTCACATCCATACATGACCACTGGAAAAACCATAGCCTTGACTAGATGGACCTTTGTTGACAAAGTAATGTCTCTGCTTTTTAATATGCTTTCTAGGTTGGTCATAACTTTCCTTCCAAGGAGTAAGCGTCTTTTAATTTCTTGGCTGCAATCACCATCTGCAGTGATTTTGGAGCCCCCCCCCACCCCAATAAAGTCTGACACTGTTTCCACTGTTTCCCCATCTATTTCCCATGAAGTGATGGACCAGATGCCATGATCTTCGTTTTCTGAATGTTGAGCTTTAAGCCAACTTTTTCACTCTCCTCTTTCACTTTCATCAAGCGGCTCTTTAGTTCTTCTTCACTTTCTGCCATAAGGGTGGTATCACCTGCATATCTGAGGTTATTGATATTTCTCCTGTCTTGATTCCAGCTTGTGCTTCCTCCAGCCCAGCGTTTCTCATGATGTACTCTGCATATAAGTTAAATAAGTAAGGTGACAATATACAGCCTTGACATACTCCTTTTCCTACTTGGAACCAGTCCGTTGTTCCATGTCCAGTTCTAACTGTTGCTTCCTGATCTGCATACAGATTTCTCAAGAGGCAGGTCAGGTGGTCTGGTATTCCCATCTCTTTCAGAATTTTCCACAGTTTATTGTGACCGACACAGTCAAAGTCTTTGGCATAGTCAATAAATCAGAAATAGATGTTTTTCTGGAACTCTCTTGCTTTTTCAATGATCCAGTGAATGTTGGCAATTTGATCTCTGGTCCCTCTGAGTGGTAAAGAACTCACCTGCCAATGCAGGAGACTTAAGAGATGCAGCTTCCATCCCTGGATTGGGAAGGTCCCCTGGAGGAGGGCACAGCTACCCACTTCAGTATTCTTGCCTGTAGAATCCTGGACTGAGGAGCCAGGCAGGCTGAAACCCATAGGGTCCTACAGAGTCAGACATGACTGTGTGTGCTAACACACACACATACAGTTTAGAGGCAGGAACCACCTGAAGTTAACTACTATTAGCTGTGCTATTAGAACAGATTTCTTGGACTTTTCTGGTGGTGCAGTGGAGTGGATAAGAATCTGCCTGTCAATGCAAGGGACACCAGTTGGACCCCTGGTCTCCAGGAAGATTTCACAGGCCACAGAGCAACAAAGGCCATGCACTACAATTTCTGAGCCCACTGCTGCAACCGCTGAAGCCCAAGTGCCTAGAGCCTGCGTGCCACAAGAAGAGAAACAGTGCAATGAGAAGCCCTCGCACCACGGAGAGTAGTTCCCACTCGCTACAACCAGAGGAAGCCTGCGCATAGCAGCAAAAACCAAGTGCAACCAAAATAAAAATTAATTAAAGAAAACAGATTTCTTCACCTCAATTTCACTCAGTTTTCACATTTATAAACTGGAAATAATTGAAACTGACTACCTCATATCTTTAAATAATTTTGAGAAATTGCTTAAAATTAGGCTGAGCACATTATAAGTAATTCATATATGTTAGTGCTTATTTGGTATTGTAATTATAATTACTAGTATTATATGTTGCATGCCAGGAATATGAAGACTTGGTTTCATCTCCTCAAGGAAATTGAAATTCTTGTAGAAAAAGGAAAACAACAACAAAAAACAAATGTGGAATGACTATAAAATGCTCTAATACAGGAAATGAACCAAAAGCTGTAAATAAGATCCAAAAAGTGCAAGCTCACAAAAGCTAAGATTGAATTATTGCAAAGTTAATGAAAACCATTTTTTTCCACTCTATCTTCTAGTAACTATTGGAACAAAAATATTTTTATTTTATTAGATGTCTCATAAATATACCAATTATTTTTTAATGCACTGAATCTTACTTACCCCAACCAACCCTACCAGCTTTGAGAGGTCCTAGTCAAAACTTATTATGAGAGGCCAGAAGGAGAGGCTCTAGCCAAAGCTTATTATCTCATGGTTTTGCTGTATTCTTTATAAAATCAACCAAAATGTTAAGTACCCAAGTGGTTGTTTTCTTTTTAATGGGTTTTTAATGCCTGAAATGTTCACCTCCTAACATTAGGTATATATTTTAATCCAAACAACCATTGCTCAAAATATTATTAGAATTCACTTTTCTACATGATTTGCAATATAACTTCATGAACAACAGAAGAAAGTTTAAAATTTTTGAACTATTTAATAAGATAGCAGATGATAGATACACTCTATACTCTTGAAAAGTTAAAACTTGATAGAAAGTTAAAGCTTGACTAACAGGCACATACCAAATGTCACAAGGGCTGTTAAGAACTTTAAGGTAAATTACACAGATTGACTAGAATTGAGTACTAAGCATTTCCAAACCTCAAACTCCCCCTCAAAGGATCGAGACTGTACAACTAACGTTCACAGGACTTTGAGCAATGTTGGAGAAATTTAAACACCTTGTCGAAGAGACATGTTACTCAGAAACTAAAAATTCAGATAAGAATATTTTAAAGAAAATTGTGCTTATTACTACTATTTGTATATGTTTATTTGTGTATATATGTAAAGAGATAGTAAAAAGATATTAATATTGAATTAATTTTGCTAAATATGTGTTTCTCCTTCATCCAGTTCCTTCCTACTTGGCTCCTCCCTTTTGGCCCCCTCTTTGGCAAGGACTACACCACTCATTCCAAGCTTAGCTGTGTGATTTGCAATGGCCAATGAAATATGAGAGGAAGTAACATGGTCCACTTCTGAACAAATCCTTTAAAAGCCATTGTGTAGTTCTGCTATTAGGCTATGCCTCCTGCTCCTTCAAAATAAAGAAGGCATAAGACAGAGCTATAACCAAGCTACATGCAGTATGTCAAACAAATGAGGAATAGCTATTTGTTACTGTAAGCCTCTGAGATTTTAGGTTTGTTTGTTATTGCTGCATAACTTGGTCTAAACTGATTGATCAAAACCCTACTTTTTGAGTAGGGAAAAAAAGAATTAAAATGAATGAATAATTTTAAAGTGAAACCAATTCATTATAGTTTTAATATTTCAGATTCATGCCACTCCTCTCTCTCTGACCCCAGGGAACATTATTCTTATGATTTAAACAGGACATGTTATCTCTATATGGCAGAAGACACACTAGTCTTCTCATTGAATAAGGAAGTAACTAAAAGCAGATGATATGTCATCACTGTTATAACCTTGATATGCTAGGGAGTGAAAGTAAAAACAAACACCCAACTTGATCAGGATTAGTGATGCAATTGTGCTATGAAGCATTTGTGATCTAAATGGAAGAGTGAATCAACAGATCTCAGATAAATATAATTCAAGAAAATATTCACAAGAAGCACACCTACTCTAGTGCTGGAAATACTCTTTTAAAAATTATTTATCAAAGCTGAAAGAAACTTAGGACCTCAAAGTCAATGGGTGTTTATCTGAAACACAGTGAAACAAAAACGGATTATGATAGCTGTGGATCACCGTACAACTGTCTTTAGAAAAAAAAAAAAAATGAAATACATGAAATTTGCCCAGATAAGATTCTGAAGGTAATTTGGCCAGAATTTACAGCTAAGTGGGTCAACCTGCTGAGTTTGAATTTTTTTAGGATTTATATGTGCCAAACGAAAACAAGAAAAGAATGCATGCTTAAGTTCCACTAACATTTTGAGGTTTGAGAAAGGTAAAAACAAAATTGCATACACTGAACTTTAGTCCTGTTTCAAGTCTTATCAAATTTCAGAGAAATTTGTCTGCCAAGAAGATGTCATCCATAAAAGGATGGAGAAGCAAAGCCAGACATAGAAGTTTCTCATTAAATGTATTTAAAGAAAAGGTTTGCAAGCACAAATGTGTCTGTCCTCTTTTCAAGTCTGAGATTGCCCCAGCTGGGTAGGAACATATAGGTCAGCTAAGGTTTGTCATGTCTGGTGAAACAGAAACTGTAAACACTCAGTTCATGTGCCAGGGAGCTTCATTCAAATCAATCTTCTAGTGTCTTCCTGTTACATCCCTAAAATACTAAACAAGATCTCCGTGTTATTTAGATGTATTTGGTGGCTCAGTGGTAAAGAATCTGCCTGCCAATGCAAGAGATGGGGGTTCCATCCCTAGGTTGGGAAGATTCCCCTGGAAGAGAATGTGGCATCCCACTCCAGTAATCTTGCCTGGGAAATCTCATGGACAGAGGAACCTGGTAGGCTATAATCCATGGGGTCGCAAAAGAGTCAGACATGATTTAGCAACTAAACAACAATGATAATAGGTTCATACCAATTTTCTTTCCCCCAAGAGAGCTAAATGCTAAAGAAACCAATCACTGATCCTGAAACCGAGAAAGAAGTGATACCACCAACTGCCAGCCACTAAAGTGTGCAAGACTTACCAACACAGCAAGGAGGAGAAGGCTGTTCTTGTCTGCAGCCCTTTGCCATCTCCTCCCACCAGGGGACCAGTGTCACCTCCAGAGCCTAGCTTTCCTACCTAGTCCTCCCTTGCCCCTCACTTTGTTCTCTCAACTCTATCTCTGTTAAGACAACCATCCTCTTTACAATCGATGATAGTGTTTACATGATGACCCTGTATGCGAGAAAACAAAAGAGACTAAGATCTATAGAGTGAACTTTTGGACTCTGGGGGAGAGAGAGAGGGAGAGGGTGGGATGAGATGGGAGAATGGCATTGAAACATGTAAAAATAAATAAATAAATAAGAAAAGAAAAAAAAATAAAATAAAATAAAATGTTGATTATATTGTTTTCTCCAAAAAAAAAAAACAGTGCAGGTAGGAGGAACTTCCTGAAGACTCTGGTTGAACAGAGGAAGGGCTTAACTTAAGGGAAGGTATAAAATAAGCATTATCACCCTTGATTCCTAGATTAAGGCTAAAGGGAGAGGAAAGTCCAGCTTATTAAGTACCAGTGTGTCAGGTACTACAGTGGACATCTTGCTTCCTTTTTCTAATACAGACTTTATATTTTTCACTGTTTGTTTATTTGCTGGTTTATTTGTGACTCTGCTGGGTCTTCATGGTTGCATGAGGCTTTCTCTAGCTGCAATCCGCAGGCTTCTCCCTGTGATGGCTTGTTTGTGCCCACCAGGGGTGGAGTCTCTGCTTCCCCAGGCCTGCGGAGGTCCTGCAGTCAAATGCCACTGGCCTTCAAAGTCATACTCCCTGCGGATTCCCAGTCCCTTGGCCTGATCCCCAGGCTGGGAAGCCTGATGTGGGGCCTAGAACCTTCACAACAGTAGAACTTCTTCAGTATTATTGTTCCCCAGTTTGTGGGTGGCCCACCTGGTGAGTATAGGATTTGATTTTATCATGATTGTGCCCCTCCTACTGCTTGGTTGCATATTCTCCTTTGTCCTTGGATGTGGGGTGTCTTTTTTTGGTGGGTTTCTGTGTCTTCCTGTCTATGGTTGTTCAACAACTAGTGATTTGGGGGGTTCTGGCAGGAGAAGATGAGCGTACGTTCTTCTTCTCCACCATCTTGAACAAATCGAAGCCTTCTTGTTACGGCTTCTTGTTTGTCTTTGGAAGTAAAATATCTTCTTTTACAGATTCCAGTCTTTTCTGAAAATGGTTCTTCAGCAGTTAGTTGTGATTTCTGTGTTTTCCTGAGATGAGGTGAGCTCAGATCCCTGTGGTGGCTTCTCTTACGCAGAGCACAGGTTCTAGGGCACGTGTTCAGGATTAGCAGTTGGAACTCGGGCTCAGTTGCCCCGAGGTACACGGAATCCTCCCAGACCGGGAATTGAACCCATTTCCCCCGCACTAGCAGGCAGATTCTTAACCACTGGGCCACCTGGAGAGCCTCTCCAATATGGTCCTTACAGTAACGTTAGGTTTGACACCATGTTACAGAAGAAGAAGCCCAGGGTGAAATTAAGTACCTTGCCCAACCTTCAGCTAGGAATGAAGAAAGGCCAACATCCAACCCTCCTGACTTGCTCTAGCCAAGGGTGGAAGCTAAAGGCAGCACTTCCCTGTGGCAGTTTCCACTACATTCTACTTCTTACATTCTCCATCCCCAGCATTTTAGTTAGCATCCTCCTGCACGGGAAGGATGATGATTTTCAGAGAAGTACATTCACTCTGTGTGAGATTTATTGGATGCTCTGATTCAGAGTTTGTTGCATAAAAAGTCACAGTGTAATAACATTCTATTTAATGAGGTGTTACATTTTTTCCATCCCTCTCTCGGTATTTCAGACATTAGTATTTTACCCCATGTTCACGGGTCAGCAGCTTATTTGGTCATCAGTTCACTTCAGTCGCTCAGTCGTGTCTGACTCTGCAACCCCATGGACTGCAGCACACCAGGCCTCCCTGTTCATCACCAGCTCCCGGAGTTTACTCAGACTCATGTCCATTGAGTCTGTGATGCCATCTAACTGTTTCATCCTCTGTCATCCCCTTCTCCTCCTACCTTCAATCTTTCCCGGCATCAGGGTCTTTTCAAATGGCTAATGGTAATTGACATCAGAAACCTATGAAATAGTGTCTGCCAATGCCACCTTACAGCTAAAATACTGCCAAAGTATTATTTGGGACTTTAAGGAGCAGAAGAAAAAGAACCCTCTGGGTGCAAACAGCAGCTGGAGGATTGAGTTCATGGAAGCTTCTCCTGCCTTGGAAATTAAGCTAATGAAATCTTCCTAGACAAGTGGAAGGAAGCCAGGATGGGGCTAAAATGATGACTTTCTATGAGCTAAATCTACTTGGGGAGTATAATTCAGATCCCATAGAAATTCTTTTCCTTCCCATTCTGGTTCTTTGTCAGCTCTCCAAATCCCTCTTGCAACTAAACCTCCTTATACTCAAGAGGCAGTTTCTAAGTGCCCTGAGAATTCAAATACAATGTGTACCTTCTTAAAGGTTTACTTGTCTTTTGATAGAAGTTTATATTGCATCTGGGACACCATGTGATGACATTTTTTAACTTTTTATTTTATATTGAAATATATAGTTGATTAGCAATGTTGTGATAGCTTTGGGTGTACTACAAAGTGATTCAGTGATATATATGTATATATATAGAGATAGATAGATAGATATCTATGTGTGTGTATATATATATATGTATATATAATAGAATATATCTATTC